>CAJQZP010000432.1:0-145000 GCA_907164705.1 Parnassius apollo | reverse complement strand
TGTTACGAGCTTGTGGTTCGTGACAATAAAAGTTGCCGATAAAATTACCTAAATTAACACTTTAATTTACTTTACACAAATTAAAACTTAAAACACTAGTAATCAAACACACTAATTCACTTAATTCCGTTCCGAAGCTTCGCTTGTGTCGCCGAGTTCAACTCTGCCCCGATCGCATCTTGCAGCGCCTATTTATATAATTAGCAAAGAAGCGTCCCGAACATACAAGTAAATGCGTGCCAGGCAACGAGTATTCGAGTGTAGATTTTCCAGAAACTTAGTTCTTCGGGTGGCGCTGTCGGTCGAGTGATTTGTGATGTCATTTTCTCAATGCTCCCCTCGCTCTCGTTCCTGACACTAGATGGCGCTAGTGTATCGTCGACTTGAGCGCGTAACAATACTTATTGAAAGTCGTTTAAGCTTTACCGCTGGTTCGAAAAAAACTTTTCTCCCGGGAAGAACCAACAAGAAACCTAACGGAACTTTTTAAACATTATTTTAAATATTGTAATAAAAAGTACTGCTTCTTTTCTCGCTTAAAGGCTAATTAGCTTTTCATTTAGCGAGGAAATGTTGCCAGCGTTCTTAGCACTATACCGCGGGGAGAGGAACTGTATGATAATTTAAGTTTTTTTTATTATTCTTTTTATTTAATTGTTATAAATATATAAATTGACTATGACTCTGGTCTATTTCACGTCATATGAAATTCGCAGAAATTGCACTCTGTCAGTATTTTCATGATAAATTATATATATATATATATATATATATATATATATATATATATATATATATATATATATATATATATATTATATACATATTTTCATGATATATATTCATGACGAATTATCATACAAACAGCTTTTACTTACCGCTCAGATTTGTAACGTACAGAATAAAATATGAACTGTGTGTTTAATTTTGGAAGACCAATTTTTTTTGAATAGAATATAGGTGACTAACGAGCACACAATCCTGATGATAAATGGATACTGTGGCCCATAGATATCAACATTTGTCTTCAATTAAGAATTAAAATGCAGATGCGTTGTCGACTTTGAGGAATAAGATGATCTGTTTAGTTACTAGTAAAAAGGGTAACTCCGGTTCGCTACACTCACTATACGAAACAGCAGCATCAAGCTGCTATTTACGCAAAACGTGCGATCCTTCCCTGGTCGAGCTGATCCATTCGTGTTATTTCCATAATAATATAGCTGCATCGTGGTTCTCTTACACAAATGATGAAAAAGGAGGAAAAACCAACCCCAATATTTTTTTTAATGTTTCGTTAGCTGAATATTATAATCCATAATTATGTTGTTCATACCAGTCGCCATTTAACCCCCCCATATCTGACAGAATATTGAGAGAATTATTTTAGAATTTCATGAGATTAAAATAAGTACATAGTCGCCTTATTTATAATTTCCTAAGGGTTACACATGAACAATCATCATCATCATCATTACAGCCCTCCACAAGTCCACTGCTGAACATAGGCCTTCCCCAAACAATGACACAAGGTCCTGAGACCTCGACTTCCTGCATGTCCTATGTCTTATGTCTTCCTTCATGATCCAACAGCGCGCAATGTAATCCGTAAAATTAGCTCTATTAAATCTATAGTACCGGGTGGCCCATAAGTCCCTTGAAATGTAAAAAAATAATTTAAAAAAAAACTAATGACATTATGAAAAAGGTTTTTATTTTGTCATAATCCTTATGAAATGGGAATTATTTTTTGAAAATTACATCATCTAAATGTAATCCGTTACGATCGCGGCACTCCTGTAAGCGACGTTTAAAATTATCCATAGCTGCGCGGCAAGTAAGCTCTGTAATGTTTGCTATTTCTCTTTGGATATTTTGTTTCAGGACGTCAATTGTCCGCGGGTTGGTTTCGTACACTTTAGTTTTAAGATAACCCCATAAGAAAAAGTCCATTGGGGTCAGATCTGGACTACGTGGTGGCCAAGGAATATGTCCTCTTCGAGAGATCACTTTATTAGGGAAAAGTTGACGGACGACCGGCATAGCGACGTTAGAGGTATGGGCAGTTGCTCCATCTTGTTGAAACTAGGTCCGCGTATTGAAGCCTGGAAAATTCTGCAACTCTGGTGTAAAAAAGTCCTGGATCATAGCTACATACCGTTCTGAAGTAACAGTAAGCACGCGGCCTCTGCCGTCCTCAAAAAAGTAAGGGCCTATAATGCCATGCGCTGACATAGCCGCCCAAACTGTCACTTTAGGGCCTATGTAAGGGCTTTTGATGTATGCAATTTGGATTTTCGCAACTCCAGTAGCGACAATTTTGCTTATTGACATGGCCGTTGATGTGAAAGTGAGCCTCATCAGAGAATAACACGTTATTAAACGAAGTAAAGCGGTTCAACATTTCATTTGCGAAATTTAGTCTGTGGATAGTGTCAGTATCTTTTAATTCCTGTACTATCTGAATCTTGTACGGGTGAAGATGTAAATCTTTCTTTAAAATTCGCTGTAACGATGTTCTGGGTAAGTTTAATGCACTGGAACGCTTACGAGTAGACTGGGTAGGATTTTCACGAATTGAGTGTTTCACTACATCGATGTTTTCTTCCGTCCGGGATGCCCTTGGTCGACCTGACCGTTGTTTATCCAACGTCGAACCACTTTCTTCGAACTTAATAACCCAGT
This sequence comes from Parnassius apollo, assembly GCA_907164705.1. Taxonomy (NCBI): domain Eukaryota; kingdom Metazoa; phylum Arthropoda; class Insecta; order Lepidoptera; family Papilionidae; genus Parnassius; species Parnassius apollo. The sequence goes on along the minus strand of CAJQZP010000432.1, from coordinate 142,315 downwards.
TCTTAATCGTTTGAACACTTGGAATATCTTTAAAGTTGCGTAAATTCTGATATTCTCGAAATTTACGCCGTGCAATGGTAGCCGAATCATTGTTTCGATAAAACTCGCGCACACAAAATGCACGGTCCGCACCGGTGAAATGCTCCATGGCGACTGAATTCCCAGAAACCGTCGGTACTCCCCCGCACCGCGCGCGCCACTCATGCGCGCCTTTTTGTATTTTATTCGAAATTTACATTTCTAACGACTTATGGGCCACCTTTTATTAGCTGAAACTTCATTAATTTTGTTGGTAATGACGTTGAAAGCACAACACCAAAAAAACTTCATTGCACACTATACAAAATGAGTGAAAATGGGTCATATTAATCTATTTATAATGACTATAAATATTTAGTCAGTAAATGGAATGGTGATATTTCATTTCTCTTTACCAAGAATCTGAAGCATTAACGTTGATAACAGTAATCACCCGGTTCATTGCTCAACTTAACGTTCACTCATCGAAATATAAACTTTAGTACAACTGTAGAACTACCAATTACTGTCACGCACTGACCTCTATATATAAAAGTACCCTGGACTGGCTATACACCGAGACATGATGAAGCGATTTTATTTCCGCCATTTTGGCGCTGACAGCAGAAATGCACGTCCATGGAACTAATAATAGGGATAAGACAGTGCACCAAATTATATCGATAAAAATTCTATACCCTACCTATACCTAAATAAATAGAATGTACTCTATGGATATATGGACTCTACCCGTAACGTCCATTCTATTTATGTATCATATTAATATAATGCAATTATCATTCATCATCATTAAAACCCTTCACAAGTCCACTGCTGAACATAAGCCTCCCCCGAGGAATGCCACAAAGCACGGTCCTGAGTTACCTACATCCATCAACTTCCTGCATGGCTTACCAGGTTTTGACTCCGTCTAGTGGGAGAACGTCCTACACTTCACCTGCCGGTACGAGGCTGCCACTCCCTTTTTTCCTTTTTCCCCATCAGTATTCGGTTATTCGAGCTATATGGCCGGTCAATTGCCACTTCAGCTTACTAACCCATTGGTTGATGTCGATCACTCTGATTCTGCTGCAGATATACTCATTCCTAAGTTTGAACCCCTGAGTATAGCCCTCTTCATAGCTCGCTGAGCGACTTCAAGCTTCCTCATACGGCCAGCAGTGAAAGACCTCATCTCAGATCCGTAAGTTATCACTGGCAACACGGAATTGTTGTACAATCTAGTTTTGAGGTATTCCTGAAGAAAAGATGTGTTGTAATCTCCCGAACGCCGCCCAGCCGAGTTGAATCCGTCGATTGACCTTTCGGTCGAAGTTGAACTTACCTAGTCGGACTATTTGTCCCAAGAAAAATACTCGTCAACAACTTCAGCTAAGTGCTTCCAAAAACCACCAGCATAGGTGTGACATGGATATTACACATGACTTTTGTTTTGTCCATGTTCATCTTAAGACCTATCCGTTGGGAGACACTATTGAGGTCATTGAATATAGTGTGTAGATCCTCCAGCGATTCTGCCATAATGGCTATATTGTCGACAAATCGAAGATGAGTGACGTACACGCCATTGACGTTAATACCGTATCCTTTCCAGTCCAGTAGCTTGAAGACGTCTTCCAATACAGCAGTAAAATATTTCAGGAATATCACGTCACCGTGTCTTACACATCTCTACAGTTGGATTAGTTTTGTACTCTGGTTCTGTACTCGGATAGCCATCGTAGCCCTTAGACCATTCAACAAAAAATTATTAAAATTAAATTATCTACACAAAATAAAAATAAAAAAACATAGTTTCTTAAATAATTTATTTTCAACCGTTCATTTAGTTCTAGTATTATAAAGAAAAACAAATTAGCTGCTATAATTACGGTTATTCTAATTAACTACAGGTCTGTCTATAGACAGTAAAATATTTTCTACTATATAAAAATTTATGTTTGTTCGTACTTTCTACGACGCCATATCGTTCATCAGAATGCGGAAAAACTTAGTCAACCTATTGGTTGCACTTGTGCAAAGGTTATACGCATGGTACAATTAACTGACACTAGGTGGCGTGCGTATTATACTGACTATTTATTTGAAAGTTATAGAAAGTTATATATCATTCTATTTCAATGATTTTATTATCATTCCTAATTATACAATACATCTCTTTCACATTTTTAACGATATTTTCACAGTTATTTCTTCTGCGGCAGCAATGCGCCGGGTACGAGCTAGATAATATTAAATATAAAATTTGAATTAAATAGTTATCAGTTATTTACAGCGTCATTTTCGAAATTAAAATTACAATATTAAAAAAAATAACTGAAATTATTATACAGTCCTACTTTCCGTGGTATCGTCCCAAGAATGCTGACTACGTGTCATCTCTGAATGGCTATACTTAGCCTTCAAGAGAGGAAGCAATAAACTAAGCAACCTCTTATTACCAGCAGCGGTGATCCGTCGCAGATACAGTTTTTTAGGAACTACACCGCATATGCACCCTACGGACCAATAGTCTCTACAGCAAATAGCACAAATATGTACTCATACTATTACATGCCTGCAATTGAGAGAGAATTAAATCTCTAGATCGCACTTAACTTACACTAAAACCCCATGGTGTTCTACCTCCACCGCAAATTGGTAGGGCCACGGAAATGCTTTCATGCACATCCGCGGCCCCTCTGGCGCCAGCCGCCCAATGACAGCCCCTCCTTAGTTACTGACTTCTCCTCCCCGATTTCATTCTCAGATAAGGCGCACCAGAAACACAAGCCACACTGCCCTTCGCGGCCTCTAACTCTACCTGCACTACGGACTCCCCCGAGCCCGATATGTGAATGGAGCCAGGGAAAAACGAGCACTTGGAAGCATCAAGTGGTGCAGTCTCACCAAAGTCGCGAAAGATAGTCGAGTGGAGCATCGCCAATTGCCATACTAACACTCCTCTTTCCTTACTACTCCACCTCGACTACAGCGGTACAGGGAGAGGAATCTCCTCTAGCCGCAGCCCACTAACACACATCCAACGTGGCTCGACATCATCAAGCGACCTTTCGACACTTGGCTATGGCCCTTGAGTTTGGTGGAAAATTAGGAAAGAAGAAATAAAAAACATTCTATATAATAATCTAATACTTACTGGTACTGGTACTACCACAAAATATTGTCGGTATACTGCAATTTTTCAAAGTGGTGCAGTTCTCATGTCTAATAAAACAGTCGTCTGTGAAATGTTTGGAACAAATATGATCATTTTGTTTCGGACGCCAATTCACAATATTTATGCTTTTAAGCCATAATTTGAGTCTAGATTCAGTTGGAAACCTGTTAATTAATAAACATTTGATAATCATTTGTTGTTGGCGACTTTGTTTACTAACAGATATTGGTAGGAAAGAACATCGATAAGTATTATAGACAAGGAACTCGACAACCCTATTGAATTTTATTGTTTATCAAAAATCAGTAATATACAGCCAAACATGTTGGTATAAATGATATTAAGATTAGTAAGAAATTTTTAAGTACTTATATTATCAAATAGTTTTTATTTATTTAATATTTGCTGCAAATTCACTTACTTGTGAAATGTTACACCACTTCCCTTTTGGTAATGAGTTTTACAGATTACGCACACTCTCATTATTAATAAAAATAATTCTTATAATGTAACTAATATTATACACCATCAAACAACATAAAATACTTTCGTTTTTTAGTTTAAAAGTTCAAAATACACATTTTTTAAATATGACAATATAAATAAGACAACAGACTTTGGCATATTATGTCAATTTTATTTTTCAAGACATCCTTTAGCGGCGCTTCAAATTGGCACAGTCATTTTGTATGGTATAGCCAGTCCAGCGTACTTGTATATATAGAGGTCAGTGCTGTCACGATATTGTGCCATTAAAATACAAAACATATGTCTGAATATCGAACGGAGTTCTTTTGCTTATGAAAGCGTAATTTTACACGGGATATATAGACGGAATATATAGACCGTAAAATGAGAGTTAATTAAAATAAAACAATTCCATTGACCATGTGTGACCATGAACTGTAATTTTATTTGTTTATTGTACTAAAGGTACAAACGGCGGACTTAATGTCATATGGCATTTTCTACCAGCCAACCGGAAAGTTAGTGGGAGATGTGTGTATCACAGTGGGCTAGGATAAAACCTAAAATTGATAAATTTCACATACACATACCCCCCCACACACACACACACGCACACACACACCGCACCATACATACTCATAGCTCAAACTTAATTAAATATATATAAGTATTTAATAGATTAAATGTTATAGATTATATTTATATTTATGTGTCAGATGAACCCAAATAATGTTCCTTTACCTTTGTTTTAAAAATACACTTGTTAGGGGATTTTCTTATTGCTAGGGGAAGCGCATTCCAGAGTCTTACATCTGCAAAGAGTTTGAGAGGAAACCAGTACGGGGAGAGGGAGTATGCAGCACGAGACTGTTACGAGAGCGAAGATTGCTATCATGGGAAGAACCCGGGTATTGAAACTTACATTTCAAATACTCTGGGGCCAATGGATCGTTAAGAATAGTGAACAGAGTGCTAAGATTTCTAAGGCTCCTGCGTGGTGGGATATTTAACCATTTAAGTTGAGAGCGATAGAAAGAGACGTGGTCATACTTTCGAAGACGGTAAATGAAACGGATACAGTTGTTGAGAAGCCGATCCAATTTATTGACCAAGTATTTGTCTGCATCTAAGTAACACACATCAGCATAATCAAATATAGGAAGAATTAGCGATTGAATTAGAAGTTTCTTCGTACAAGACAGTAAGATATTTTTATATCTGTACAATTGTCTTAACGTAGTATAAACTTTACGGCTAACTTCCTCTACATGACTGCGCCAAGTAAGTGGAAGGGAAGTGGTAAGGAATTACCTCGCCCCTATAAATCAGAGGATCGAACGATGTATGATTGAGTTTACTTAATTGACGTGCACTGCCTAAGACTATAGCTTGATATTTGCTTGGATTAACAGCGACCCCGTACCTTCTTGACCAATTAAGAATCCAGTTAAGATCGGAGTTAATCACGGTTACAGCATTATTCATGGTAGTAGCATCGGCATGAGCATAGAGTTGCAAGTCGTCGGCATACATATGGTAGGAAGCACGAAAATTACAAGTAATCATGTTAATAAATATAGAGAAAAGTAAAGGAGAGAGAATTCCACCTTGCGGAACACCAGTAGTTAATTCACCCCAATCGGACAACATACCATCGACCCGAATCGCCTTCTGGCAATCACGAAGATAGGAGGAGACCCAATTCCGTGCTGATAAGGAAAAACCTATGTAAGATAAGATGATGATGAGAATATCATGGTCAACGGTATTAAATGCGTTAGAAAATCTATTAAAACTAACACCAACTTTCCAAACTCCATGCCATCACGCACATCCTCTGTTATTTTTAAAAGCGCCGTTGTGGTGCTATGTCCAGGTTAAAATCCTGATGGGTGTTGATTCAGTAAGCTACTTTTGGTTAAGTGAGTTTGTATCTGTTTAAGCGCTACAGCTTCTAAGACTTTTGATAAAAACGGCAAAATCGAGATGGGCCGGAAGTGGTTGAGAGCACTGGGCATAGAGACTTTTGGAAGAGGGAGATCAAAAGCCTTCTGCCAGCATAACGGAAACTTCCCAGTAAGCAATGAGCGGTTTATAATGGAGGTTAAAATTGGTACAATATGATCCGAAACATATAATATCATGGTTCTTCCTATGTTGTCATAACCTACTCTGCCTTTGACTTAAGTTTTTGTAATACTTTTAAAATATCCTTCTCAGTGACAGCAGAAAAAGAGAAAGAATCAGTTTGCGAGGATGACATGGAAGTATTATCCGAAATAGTTTTCATTTTAATGTGAGATGGGAGACAAGCCGCTGTAGAAAAGAGAGCATTGAGATCATTTAATGAGAAAATATCTTAGATTACTTGTTTTTTAGTTTCACTGAGACCATGAGAGGGAATGAATTTGCATATCTCCGATTGCGAAGAATTAATTAGGAAGTCATGAAAATATCGGCGTTTAGCAGACCTCACAACCTGATTGCAGCCATTCCTAGTCTTTTTGAAGGCCTTTCAGTTTGTACAGTACGGCAAGATATATGTGACAAAAGCTCTGTTGCGTCTGTTCATTGCCAGGCGTACGTCGCTAGTGATCCACGGTACTGATGGACGTAATGGACGTAGTGGACGTAATGATGGATGGAGTAATTCTAAATACTCACTCAATTACTCACTACAGCACATTGTAAGATAGTAGTCTAGCATTACCATCTGTTATCTTACTGATTTGGTTCCCATTAAATTATATAAAATTCCCATTAATGGGTCAAACGCTTGGCTTGTATTAGCCAGCTAAGTGCTAGAGCACACGTAAAGTAGTAGGAAAATAATGTAATTTCTAGCTAACGTTCTATTTCTTTCCGCCCTAAACATGATTTATCGTCTTTATATACGAAATAATTTGATGACGTTGGAAGGGATGAAAAATAATATCAGGAATAAAACTGAAAATCCGAAAGTGTACAGTACGACCCCTCGCGTTACTAAGAGAAATAATAGGTTTTTTTTTTAAATAAAAGTTCAACTACTTTTTTAGATAACAAAGGTAACAAACGAGCACAGAGCATCAGGTAAATTGATGGTAAGTGGTTCTTGTGGCCCACAGAAACCTTCGTCTATCATCGATGAAAAATCAAATCGCAGATGCGTTGCTACCTCTGAGAATGGAATGCTTCGTTTCCAGTAAGAAGGGTCACCGATTCACTCTTCATAGGGAGCAGCATTGGGCTGCTATTTTATGTTAGACACTATTATTCTTTGTAAGCGTGTTCCATTTGAGCTGCAGCCATAATATTGCTGCAGCATGGCTGTACCACATGAAACAAAACTGTCACTTGTGTCTCCTGAACAATGAAGATTTCATTAATGATTTGTAATTAGGGATCATCCAAGCGACAACTGGGAGTTTCTAATAAAATAGCTCAGTATATTATTGCGTCAATCAATTGTAATCGTGTTAAAACTCGCGAAATTACGAAAAAAAATGTAGGTACATAATAATTACTATCCTAGCTAATCTAAACCACCCGAACTGCCTATTCTACTTACAAATAGTAAGTGCCTGCATTTCCGTATTCGTGTTTGAAGGATATAGACCTTTTCTATAATCAAAATACGCTTATTCTTGACTTCCATCTAGCCAAAAGACAAAGATTATTTTTTTATAGAATAGGTGTGACAAACGAGCACTCATTCCTCCTGATGGTAAGTGGATGCTGTGGCCCATAAACATCTACATTTATCCTTGATTAAGAATCAAAACGCAGATGCATTGTCACCCGCGAGCACTAAGATGCAATGCCTTGTTTTCAGTAAAACGGGTCTCCGGATCTCTACAATCACTATACGAAACACAGCAGTATTAAGCTGTTATTTTACGCTGGTATTTTGTGAGAGCTTTGTCCTTCCTCGGTCGAGCTGACACACTCGTGCCACAACCATATCATATCTGCAGCTTGGCTCTACTATATATGAAATGCCTACGATGGAGCGAGTTTGCCCAGAAAAAGCCTGTTATCACACACCTTGAAAAAGTTAGGGTCATATGCACTCGTAAAAAATGACGCCGGCATGGCATTCCACTTCTTGTTTGTACGCATTGTGAAAGATAACTAACAACGCAAATATTCGGAATGGATGGTAACCTGGTGACTAACCTTTAGGTGAATGGAGATGGTGATATGAGCTTATAAAGCTCAAGGGCACCTTCTCCAAAGTACGATCTATAGAAGACCGAAAAGCCTTCTTGCTGTGCTTTATATCTTAGTCCTCAATGGTGACAACATTTTTGTAGCCTTCTTTGTTTAAAGCTGGGTGCAGGAGTCCATGCGCTGCAGCTGCCACTTACCATCATACGGACAGTATATCTATTTGTTACTTTACTTTTATAAGGAAATATGTGCGATAACTGTTCGATAAATATGACGGGTCACCGACAGAGCTTTAGCACTATCGGTATGGCAACACTGCTACAGCATCATGTTGAGTCACAGTGAGCTAGGTCAAAATGTCGAAATTTTATATGTTTTTCAAAATTCCTTATCATCATCTAGATATCTCATTTAACTAAGATGAAATTACAATGTATTATGACGTTATGTCCTGTTTACGTTATATTAATGATAATTTTAATTTTTAATTTTCATGTCAGACTTTACTGACATGACATTTTTTTTACACGCGGTTTAGCTCGCGTGCGATTGTATTTAGAAACATCGATAATACTATTGCGTACTACAATTAGCAAAACTGGATCACTTGTAGAGACACGTCGGTATCTGTATCCTTATTGTCAATATCATAGGCGACAGAAACACATAAGTTATTTAATCAGAATCGCATAAATATCGTACGTTAAGCAACACTTTATATATCGGGCTTCCGATGTGTCTTTATTTACTCTCTCTTCTCGTCTTGATAAAATAAGGTCTTAATTCATGGTCTTTATTAATATTTGTCTCATTGAATATTGATTAGCACCACGTGCGAGTATTTTTTTAAGTTCGATAGACTTCAAAATTTCATAAATGTAGTTTTATTCACGGAGAACCTGTGAGTAGAACTAAATTCATGAACAGGACTAGAAATCTACATAAGATGGGCAGCAGCGTATTCCTGATAATAGCTCAAAATATTAAAAATATGCGGTGCCAACCGCATATTTTTAATATTTTGAGCTAGCCCATTAGTGCTATATACTACTAATATAGCACTAACAGGCTCGACCGAGGAAGGAACACGCTCTCACAGAATACCAGTGTGAAATAGTGTCTTAATGCTGCTGTGTTTCGTAAGGTGAGTGTAGAGAACCGAAGACCCTTTTTACTGGAAATGAGGCATTCCATCATAGTCCCCACGGGTGACAACGCATCTGCATTTTGATTTGTAATCAAGGATAGATGTAGATGTCTATGGGCTGCAGCAACCACTTACCATCAGGTGGACTGTGTGCTCGTTTGCCAATCTATCCAATAAAAAAAAATTAAAAGTGTATTCTTTGGAGTAAACAGGATACTTAGATTACATAAATAATTATTGAATAAATGAAAAGTTAATATTGTTTAAAATATTTTTAATATTTTACAATACATGTAGGTTATTCAGGAATTTTTATCATTGAGTTAGCAGCTAGTGTACACGCATACGTCTAGTCGCACGCATATAAACACCGTGCCGAAGTCTGCCGAGTGCCGAAGTCTGCCGAACTGAAACGACGTTAGACGATGCACGGCCTTCAAGCCACACCTCCGTGCCCGTCGGAGTGGGGAGCGTGAGGTTTTTTCTCGCATGTCAACGTGACTTGCGTGGGAAATTGAAACAGGAGATGGGTAGCATCTTTTTGACAACAACGCAAAGTAATAAAGAGCTGCGTTTGCCAACCCACTTGCCAAGCGTGAATACTACTGCAAGTACCCGGTCTATTTGTCATGAGCAGCATCTGTGATCAGCAGTGGAAAGCCCTATTAAAAGTAAAAAGTAGGAGCCCAAATACATCCCACAACTGGGCAAAGTCCACCACGAGTTTGGTCAAAAAGGAGTTGGAAGTTGAAGCCAACGATGGATGCCCGACTTCACATACCTAAAAATGATTTCCGAAATATTTTTTTAACATCTCAGATATCCAGATTTCCTGCGATGTTTTTCTTTACCACCGAGAACGTGGTAAATCTAAACTTTAAATTGCAGTTAAAATATGAGTGGAGTCGGCGCGGATCTAATTTAAGTTGCTTACGTACCTACTAAGAAATTTACGCTTACATCAGTTTGATTACAGGCTTATACAGATGACTTTTAAGATTTTATCGGTGCAGTTCTAGTTTTATCGGTTATAGATAAAATAAAAATAAACCCGTGTTTAAAATATGAATTCTTTGATATTTATCCGAAAATATGAAAGCTATCTTAATATATGACAAACTTTTTTATAAATCTCATTAAAAGCAAAGGCTGTATCAAAGGTTTCACGAACTATTCCACCAATTATGGATATAAATCACATAGTGCATTTAATTTTCAATTTCTTATATCGGACTTGATACAAAAAGAAATTGATGAAATATTGCTATGCCGACCGACACACGACATATTCAACTAAAGACCTTCTAAGTTAATCAAAGTTATGTGTACACAGTTTTGTTAGTAATTTAGCTAAAATTGACAATTATGATTAAACATGCTGACAGTGGCCACGGGTCGATACTGGTCTGAAAATTTTTGATGCTGCAACAATAAGTATGTACATATACTTAATATAATTGAGTTTAATTTGACGAGTTATGTACTTATTATTATTTTAATTATCAGTAAGTAGATGGCGCTATTATTATATTAACACTCTGACAACCAAAACTTTACCCTCTAGTATTCAGACTCAAGTTGAGATGCGACTGGAGTGGCTCTATCGCACAACAAAAGCCGCTAACATTTATATAATATATACATACAGCGCCGCTAACGGTGGATAATGAAATTATTTTACGATTTAACAATAACATCTAGAGATAGTAATGTCCTGTTTATTTTTAATACCGCCAATCAATCTCTATTCATTGATTTGGTCAAGCTATATCATGATATAATCAACAAACACTGTTAAAGTTTATGAAATATCGCCATTTCACTATCAATAATCGATTAATTGATGATATTATAAATTCTTAGATCTGACAAATACATGTATAAAATCTTTTTATTTAAACTGTAAGGATAATAAGGGTTTTGTACATACTAATTGCAATTTTTATCAGTTTATTTGTGGATAAAAAAATCTACTAAAACTTTTTAAAGATTAGAAATTAAACTTAGAAACATCCTTAACTTTATGATATTTGATAGATGTCACTACTATCCATTTAAGTAGTAATTAGTAGTTACTATAAAATTATTTATGTCTGCTAAAAACCAACCAAAACTAAAAAATGTACATTAGAATTTTAAAATCAATTATAAAAATTAAATAACTTTATAATGGCAAATGAGGCAAAATGTTTTTACTTTTTGTATTTTACGTTAGATGGCACTGTCTTAAAAAAGTGAATACAATAATAATATCGAAGATTGTTGGCGTAGTTAAATTTACACAGAGGTTAAAACTAATTTTGGGCTTTATTTGTAAATATTTTATTTATTTCAATAAAACACGTCAATCTTATAAAATAGAAATTAACACCCAAAGTAAGGAAAATACTTAACTTACTTTTTTCAAGTTTCGTAATCAAATAAAAAGTAGCCTATAAGTAGTCCCGGGAACCTAGCTACTTTTTACCTAACCTAGCCCTTTTGCGTGAATCTTTAATACACAGACAGACAAAAATTCTAAAAACCACTAATTTGGCTTCAGTGCCCTTCATTTAGTCTCCTGGACTTGCTTTTTCCAAAAAATATTAGAATTACAGACACAATTTTTTTACGGATTTATTATACGTATAGTTGTATAGATTATGGTTTTTTAACAAATTATCACACAACATATTTCTGCAAATAAATGTTATTTCATTTCATTCATTTGAAGACTCTGATTAGGTAGGTACAAATATCTTTTATTGAGAATTAACTGGAATATATGTTTCAAACAAAAAATGGATTAACCTTGTAACTATACTTCATTACGATAAGATTACACAATTTCTTAGATTTTAAAATCAAAAAGCGGCAGAAGCTCTCGTAATCAGATTACGTCCAAAACACAACGGTCTCCGAATTGTGTGACGTTAGCTGGGGGAATTGAATTAGGCCGATCAGTACCGAATAAGTGGCACATTTTTGAATAGAAATATATTGAACTTTTGGGTTTGAAGGTAATTGGGTACATTTGGACAAATTGAATAACAATTTGTGTAGGTATATAAGGTGTTCTTCTGTATGTTATAACTTTTCACATAGAAATAAAGGTGATCGTTACTGTTACTGTTACTGTTACCATTACAGGTTATTAAAAGTCCAAGGCGACCTCGATCCGATTATAGAAGTTCTTGACCACAGACCAAAAATAAATAGTTTACCGGTGTTCTACAGGACACATTTCAAACGAGCGCAATAATTGCACTACTTAAATCCACTCTCTTCTGGCCAATCTACACTACATTTTTATTAACATACCACATGTTTGTACCAAACGGTTAACTTCATCGTTTGTATTGCATACGGCAATAGCGTGGAACATTTTATAATCAATTTTGTCTTTCCTTTCTGTCCATCCGAATACATTGTGGATGTCTTCAAAGCAAGAGCAAGAGTGAATAAGCTTTTGTTCATGCTACGTCGTACTTAGAATTAGGGGGAAAGGAACAAGCAGTGGTTTATAGTTATTAAAAAGACTTCCTACCTATTGGCATCACCTAAATGTTAGAGTATAGGGAAAGTATCAAGACTATAGTATAGTTTGAAGCTAATGTTATATATATTTTGCTTGTTGTCATCATCATTACAGTCTTTCTACAAGCACACTGCTAAACATAATTCATCCTCAAGGAATGCTACAATGCGCAGTCCTGATCGATGTGCATCTTTTGCTTATCGCCCCGCAAAAATAATTTATTAGTCAACACTGTCTTATAAAATTAAAAAAAGAGCACACAAAGTAAGTTGCATTGGGACAGCGCACCGGATTTTTAGTTGCTTCGAAACTGAAATGACATGGAATCTGTTATCAGTAGTAAGACGTGTATAAGTTGTTTTTTTTATTAATAGTCAATATAGAAACCACTACAGAAACCCAAACCAAACTTAAACTGAATAAAAATATGCAGGCAGGACTTGCCTTTCAAAAAATTAAAAATTGTTGTTAAGCACAATTCTTTAGTAAGTGTTGTTATACTATTAAAGAGCACATAATTGATAACAATCCCTGGGAATGAGGTGGTTGTTACAATTCCGTTTCTAAATGTTTTCATACTAATTGTATTAAATATGATATTGTATTTTATTTAAGCTCCATTAGGTTTCTTACTGGTTCTTTCCAGGTTTTCCCCGAACTAATGGCAAATCTTAAATAACTATCAATAAGGTATTCCTGTAATCTACGTTGATAAGAAATGATTCTTTTCTGTTCTATTCTTTTCTTGATTATATTATGTCCTTTACGTCATTAATTGATGCATCGTTCTATAGCATACTGTAATAAAGCGGTCTACTCGTATACTGTCTACTCTTAATTATTATATATCCTTAATTATTTACAATTATTTCCCCTTTATAAATAAAATTAAATATATGACCAGGATGCCATACAGGATAAATAAAATATGTCTTGATCTTTCTAAATGATCTTTCTAAATGTCGTTTGTAATATTTTTGGCGTGATCGTCTTAGGACCCTTATTTGCCTTGTGCTTGTTTAATAACTTAGTTCTTTTAGGTGTCTTTTGGAAGAATGAATATTCACTAGAGCAATTTAATGCTGTTGTTAGTGCTTCATAAGCTAAGTGAACCCCGTTCACGAAGACAGGGCTTAAGGTGTTAAGAACATAAAAACGTCCCTATTCCACTTGTATCAGCTTTACATTATTAATTATCCCTTGCGGCTTGGGAAAGGCTCACAATATATATATATATATATATATATATATATATATTCAAATTCATTCAAATTCAAATTCATTTATTTATTTGTGAATACAGTAAGTTAGGTGTTATAAAAATTTACAGTAGGTACCGTGTATTCTACCACAGTGTGGTGTACAAATATATTTCTTCACGTTATAGCCAATAACAGCAAAATGGAATACTATTAAAATTGATTGCAAATTATAAAAATACAATAATCATATTTGTAGGTAGTATTAAATATTCACAAAAAATGTTATATATTATAAGTGAAAGCGTCTTGCAATGATACCCATGACACATAACACATTTCGTAATGGCGCCTTTACGTCTATATTGAAAAAAAAAAAAGGTGAAGTAAATGAAAATGTCATCTTTTCAAATTATTATTACTATTATTAAATACACGAGTCAACAATAAATACTGCATCTTAAGCTAATGTCACGTAAGTAAACTATATATATATATATATATACATAAAAAAAAAGAAATCAAAAATGTCGATGTCATCAGGTTATAATAATATCATGTCAAATGTATAATATGTGGTATGTCAAATCAAATATAAATATTATACTATTATGTATACCAAAACAATCATTTAATTTCTATGTCATTAAGGTATTCATTAATAGAATAGTAAGATTTAGTAATTAATAATGTTTTTAATGATTTTTTGAAGCTTTGTATATTATTTATTTTCTTTATGTCATTAGGTATTTTATTATATATAGGTATGGATAGGCAAAATATACTTTTTCGCATTATTGCTGACTTTGATTGTCGAACTTTTAATCTCAGAGGATACCTTCTATTATTTAAATTTTCAAACAGTGGCAGGTTTCTATGGACAAACACAGCCGTCCCATAGATAAAAAGACAGGGAAAAGTTAGAATTTGCAGCTCTTTAAAATGTGGTTTACAGCTGTCTGTCCAGTGTAGATTTTTGATTGCTCGAATACACCTTTTTTGAGCTTTGAATACCTTTTCCCGATCCACTGAGTTTCCCCAAAACATTACACCATACCTAAGTGTTGACTCAACGTATCCAAAATATGCTATACGAAGTGTTTGCGTATTTGCTCTTTTATTTAACTTATACAAGGCATATGAAAATTTATATAATTTACTGCAAACACTATCGACCTGTGCCTTCCAGTTCAGTTGGTTATCAATGATAATTCCTAAAAATTTAGTTTCTATCGTTTCAAAGATTGGTGAACCTTTATAATTAATATTAAAACTTGATAAACTATCTTTTTGCCAATTAAATTTCATAATTTTAGTTTTTTCTAAATTTATATTTAAGTTATTTTTTACGAGCCATTCAATTATAAGACCAATGGAATTGTTAATCTCAATTTCATAGCTTTGGGTATTATTGCCTTCATAAACGACCGTACAATCATCCGCAAAAAGGACCATAGATTGTTGTATCACCGATGGAAGGTCATTAATGTACAAAAGAAACAGGAGTGGACCCAAAACGCTTCCTTGTGGAACGCCGTAGTACACAGCTCGGGGTGTTGATCGATAAACCTTTTCTGTCAACTTTATAGGACATATTCTCCTTATTTCAGTAATCTGCGTCCTGTGTGTAAGATATGACTCAAACAGATCTAAAACTGTCCCTCGCAATCCACATTGATGTAATTTTCTTATTAATATTTTGTGATCCACAAAGTCAAAAGCCTTAGTCATGTCCATGTATAGCGCGGCCACAGGTATTTTTTTGTCTATACATGTTATAATTTTGTTGAGCAGGTCATAAATTGCCGCGTTTACAGATTTATTTTTACGAAATCCTTTTTGCTCATTTACGAGTATCTTATTATCTTCGAGATATTTATTTAAACGTTTATGTAAAACTTTTTCAAAAACTTTCGCAAATACAGTAATCAAAGCAACAGGGCGATAACATCCAACATCACATCTGTCGGTTTTTTTTAAATAATGGATTTACTATTGACAGCTTTAGAGACTTAGGGAATTTGCCTTGCTCTATACATAAGTTTATTATATGACATAAAATACCCGCAATCAAAAATGCTGTCTCTTTGACTACTTTAGTAGTTATTCCGTCATACCCTGTGCTTTGGGTATTTTTAAGTGACTTTATTGTTTCATATATTTCAACAGGAGTGACAGGGGCCATAAACATTGACGAAGACTTATTAACTTGTATGCAATAGTTACCTGCGTTCTCTTCATTAACCTGTTTCTTATGCTCCATTTGTATAAAGTGATCGTTAAAAGTTTGAGCTATTTCTTTCGGGTTTGTTATTATTCGATTATTATAAATAATTTTGTCGATTTGTTTTATAGGGGCATTTGTTTGGTTATTCTTAATAACCTTCCACGTAGCTAAACATTTATTTTTTGCATTTGCTATGTAATAGTTATTCTGCGATCGTTTTGTGAGTTCAATAATTTTCTTTAATTTTTTTAGTGTACCTTTTAAATTTATCTTTTGAGTCTTTACTAGGATTAAGGCGAAATTTCCATAACTGATTCCTTTTGTTTCTGCTACACAACTTAATTCCTTTTGTAATCCATTTCGGTTTTGTTTTTAAAGACATTCTTATCTTTCTTTTTCGGAAAGCATAAATCATAACATAATTTATAAATGTCAAAGAAATAATCAAAGGCGTCATTAGGATTATCTAAAGAATGCGATGCGATATATATATATATATATATATATATATATATATATATATATATATATATATATATATATATATTACCTGATACATGAGTTTCGCTCCCCCAATTTATATAAAAAAGACCGAAGTAGCGCATGTCAATGCGTGTACACGCTATACAGAGTACGAACGAATCGTATCGTAATCGTACGTCACACGGTTTAGGCAAATAGGCACACTGGCTGTAAACACGCCGTGAGCACCACCATCTGCCAGAACGCCACTCCTGCAGACGTGATGTAAGTGTATGGCATCACCACCAATTGCATGATCAGCACGGCTGCTAGCCACATGTCATGAGTCTACTGGTCACCTCAAGGGAACGGGGTCCTACGTTGTGCGGCTTTCAGCCGCAGCCTTGAGAGTCTCCTCAGATCCTCCCTCCATGAGATCGACACATATGCTCCACCAACCAATACAACGGCAGTTATAAGATAAGAGTAATAATTCGCAATCAGAAAGGGTTTGTGTCACTAACGTTGACTAAATGCATTTTCGATCATGTTTATTTCACCCACCAACAAGTTGCCTTAAATCGTCTTTCAAAAAAAAATTCAAAGTTGGGAAAGTTACAGAGATATATTATTATGTTGTTATATAAAACATCATGGAGGTCAAACAGTCTGCAGCCCCGTAATGAAGGGACCCGACTTGGGCAAAGCTACTTAGGTGTGAGTCAAACAAACCAAGACGCAGGGAGCGCCATTGGGAATAGTGTCCCACCAAACAACCATCGCAGAGACGCATGCTGCATAACGCAACAAAAATAAAATAGAAATGAATTATTTTTAAAACAATAATGACGGACCGTCACAATAAGTAACATAAATAGCTATATAATTAATAGAACAGCACACATCTCATTGATAACGTATTCTAAGGTGGTGACGCAAGAATATCTATTAACCAAGTTGTCTAGGCCTCCGCCATGGATTGTTTCATAGAGGAGATTTTACCGCAGTTTCCACTCTTGGCAAGCGGGTTGACAATCGCAGTTTTTATTATTTTATAATTTCACTTTTTATTTCTAATATAGCATTGAAGCTTGACTTGTGAAGGGTTGTAATGATGATGACGTAGCATTTACAAAGAAAAATATTATGCATTTAAGTACTTCAACTGTCAGCCTAACTTAGATCTGTCTGCCTACCGACAAACTTTTTTATTTCTAATATAGCATTGAAGCTTGACTTGTGAAGGGTTGTAATGATGATGACGTAGCATTTACAAAGAAAAATATTATGCATTTAAGTACTTCAACTGTCAGCCTAACTTAGATCTGTCTGCCTACCGACGAATACATTGCGCTGGGCACTATTCAAGAAATTACAACATACAAGATCATTCAGCATTTCTCAGGAAAGAAAAGTTCTCGAGTGATAGTCCTGTATCGGTAAGCGAAGTGGCAATTGAGCCCTTACTTAATAGAATTACGACCTCTTAAGACATCCGGGTAGTCTATGGGTGCAGGTGGCTCAGGGCCGTGTATTGTGGTTTATGGAAGGTTTATCTTTAAATCATAGGCAACTAAGCAATATAATATAATATTAAGCAATATAATATTTAGGTAAAGTTTCAGCAAATCAGAAAGCTTATACTTGCTCTATACTAGATCTGAGACGTCGTCCTACACTGCTAGTCGTATGAGGACGCTTAAGGTTGCTAAGCGAGTAATGGCGAGGGATATGCTTGGGGTTTTTTTACGTGATAAACTTAGAAATGAATATATTCGCAGTACAACTAGAGTGACCGGCATAGCCAAACGGATTAGTAAGCCGAAGTGACAATGAGCCGGTCATATAGCTCAAGAAACCGACAGCCGATGGGGAAAAAATATTTTCGAGTGGAAATCTCGTACCGATAAGCAAAGTGTAGGGCGACAACCCAATAGATGGAGTGACGACCTGGTAACACATGCAGGAAGGCGATGGATGCAAGTGGCTCAGGACCTCTTTGCGGCATTCCTCGGGGGAGGCCTGTGTTAAGCAGTGGACACGTAAAGGTTAATGATGTTGAATAACAATACGTGCCTATCGAAATATAGAGAGTAAGTATCCGTAACAAGAATATTAGGAAACTAAATAGGACGGAATGCTAAACATAAGTGTTTTTTAGCAAAATCAAGGAAAATATCTCACTGTACTCAATATTTGAGTAACAGGTTATATGATATGATATACAAGATATATGTTTATAGAAACAATAGATACAACAAAAAATGTTATAATATATAACTTTATTGTCATCTAAGATTTCAAAAGTTAAGTGGGTGCTGCTATTCTTTGTTTATAGAATAAGCAAGAAACGAGCACACAGCCCACCATGTGATAATTAATTCAATGGCACAAAGACATCTACATCTCATTGATTAAAAATTGCAACCAAATAACAATCCACTACGCCACGGAGTCGTCTTCTTGACGATTCAAGCGAAACACGCATGATACAGCCACGCTGCAGCTATATTATGATTGTAGCACGAATATGTTGGCTCCACCGGGTAGGACCAGGCTCTCACAGAATACCAGGGTAAAATAACAGTTTAATAATGCATGTGTTTCGTATGATGACCAAGGAACGTCTTTACTGGTAACTAGGAATTTCGTCTTCATTATCCTCATGTCATTAGTTATCGACCCAAACATCTGCATTTTTAATGTTAATCGAAGAAAGATGTAGTTGTCCATGGATCACAACATTCACTTGTCATCAAGTAGAGTAAGTGCTCTGCTCATTTGTCGGCCTTATTCTATAAAACTATTTACATAGTCACGTTACGTAGACTAGCAAGTTATTTATGTATTAATGGGCCACAATTACTTAGTTTCAAAGTTGTAAAGAAGTTTATCTGACTTAAATGAATTTAGAAGTAAAGCAAAAAGCTACCAAACATTCCCAACAAATTTCAACGTAGTCTTAATATGTAAACAATTAATGTTTTCAAAAGAAAACATATATATATATATATATATATATATATATATATGTGTGTGTGTGTCTACGTTATATTGCAGAATATATTTGACAACTTACTAATCAGAGGAAGAAGTGTGGAAAAAAACATGTCCTTCCTGAAAGGTAATAAATCTGAACAGTGGCAGCCAAGTTGTTTTCTACAATTGAAGGCCATTACCATCTTTAGAGCCCTTCGAAAGTCCACTGCTGAACGTACGATCCCCCTATAGCTTGCCTTACAGGAGGATACTTACAATAGTTACCAATTTCGGTAAGCGGGTTGGCGACCGCCTTTTTTAATGCAGCTGTTATCAGAAATATGGTGTTGCTCACCTCCTGGATCTGTTTCCTTTCTCGTCTCTTAGAACACCCACTGTATGGTTTGGGTAGGGGATATATATAGTAGTAGCTGTAGATAAAGACTGCCTCTTTAGAGTATATTTCCAAAGATGCCTCGCTTTGCAAGTATGTTAGCGACCACGGGTTTCAATTTTTAGTTGATATCAGAAAGATGTTGCTTCAGATTTCCTGTTCCATTTCCCTCTATCAGCTGTTATAACACCACGGCATGAGATGGGAAAGTTGATTATCTTGCGCTGCTACTGCACGACGGTAATTCAAATCAATCGAAGTAAATTAAAAGTTCGATAAATGTAATAGCCGTGATAGCTCGGGGGTTAAGAGCTTGCTGTAAATATTGCTCAAACGCGAGAAATTTGGGTTCGATCTCTCCGCCGGCATCATTAAAAATGTTAAAGAGAACTTTAAGTTAACTGATTTGAAACGTTTTCGTAGGTGAAGGAAAACATCCTAAGGAAGCGAGCATGTCTGAAAAATTATAAATAGATTCGAATAAATGTGAAGTCCGCCAACACGCATCGAGGCATCGCAGGAAACATTTTTTCTGTCCTAATACTCTCTTAGAAATGAGGGGAGGCCTGTGCACGGGAGTGGGATGTATATAAACTGTAACTTTTATTTATCTATAAAATATTGCCAAGTAAAATAATAATAATTAAAAACATTTTATATAACATAATATTTTCCTAATGTTAGCGTTTACAAAGCTAATTGGAGCTTGCGAGGCCTTCTAATTGTATTTGATGAAATTTCAACAAAATCCAATTACGACGACACTAATGTCCTCGTAGTTCAGTTTATTTAATCATAATAAGTCTCTAAAGCTGTTTATTATACATGAGAAAATAACAGAGTTCATTCTGAGGTTCCAATGCGCTATAAACGTGTTTAAAATGGCGGTATATCGTGTGTAGTTATTGTGTAGGGGCGGCGTAAGAATATCCACCAACATCATCCCGTGGGTGTCGTAAGAGGCGACTGAGGCAAACGCATCAGGAGATGGGCAGCACCATCTTCCTAATAACGACTAAAATATAAACTAAACTGCGATTGCCAACCCGCTTGCCAAGCATGGAAACTATGGCAAATATCTCCCCGTACGATTTAATCTATGGGTTAGGCCTATGTTTAGCAATTGACTTTAACATAATAATAAATAATAATCTCTAGATATATCGACACATATAGATATCTAGACAAATGAAGCTCTACCATTTAGAAAATACTTTTACCACCTTGAATAAAACTAGTTTTATTGATTTTTATTGTATTTTTTCTTCTTCATCATCATCGTCCAAGCCTATCTCGTTGTATGGAGGATTCAACTTTTAATCGTCACATTATTCCTGGTAGAACCACGCTGTAGCTATATAATGGTTGTAGCGCGAATGGGTCGGCTCGGCCGGGGCAGGACCACGCTTTCACAGAATACCAGCGTAAAATAGCAGATTAATAATTTTATGTTTCATATAGTGATTATAGAGAATCGGAGACCCTTTTTCACTGAAAACAATTCATTTCGTTTTAGTCCTCAGGGCTGACATCGCACATGCATTTTGATTCTTAATTGAGGATAGGTGTAGATATCTATGAACCACATTTACCGTCAGGCAGACTGTGTACTTGTTTGTCACTCTTATATTACACAATTAAAACGCGACGCGAGGTGACGATTGCCTGAATTCCCGTCGCGGTTCCTGGATATTTTATGTCTCAAGTAAACGAGATGGCATACTGCTATCTGTCGGAAGCCTTGAGATTTTTATGGCATTTCACATAGTCGCCTCTTAAAACACCTAAAGTACAAATTAGGGCGATCATCATGTGGTGGACACGGCATTATTGCGTTTTATCTTATTTTTAATTATCAGCAGTTTGGATATTTTGCAGCACCCGTAGTTGTAAATGCATGATACAGTTACTCTGTGCTATAAACAACTTTTAGTATTAGTTTCTGATCCGGATATACGCAAAAGAAATTTCAGGATGTCCTCCAGACTGAAATTCAGTCATAGCAGTAAGCCGTAACGGAGTCCGGCCTTCTGTGCGGGAAAGAATTAAAGTGCCGAAGCGTGTACGCGAACCCGAGAGCACTGTCTACTGCCTCACTTTTATAGTCAGATGGAACAACAAACCGACAACGATAGAAAGAAAACAAGCCAGTCACGTGAATTGATAAACTAACATTGATTATATAATACAAAGCCTTTTCAATGGAAATTGTAGATAGTGTAACAGCCGTACCGGAGATGCTTCATTGGACAAAAGGATAAGGAAAGACTAGGTCGACTGCGCCACCATCCAAAACTGTAAATCATAATGAGTTGATCTTTGAGCTCAACAGCAAAAGCCCACTTGACTAAAGTTTCATTTTTTATATAATAGGGTTGACAAATGAACACGCATTCCACCAGAATTAAAATGTTTATGTGTTGTCACCCCTGAGCACTAAAATGGAATACCTTGTTCCCAGTAATAAGTGTCTCCGAATCACTGTACTGTGAGGGCGTAGTCTTTTCTCGGTCGAGCCGACCTATTTGTGTTACAACAATAATATAGCTGCACCATGGCTCTGCCGAGCAAAAATCTATTGCGTAAGCTTAAAAACGTTACAAGAGCTCCATTAATAAGTTTGTCAAAGTAAGTAAGTAAGTAAGTTTGTAAAAAAGTTTCCTGTAGTAATAAACTTACGCTTCGTCGGTTAAATTGTGTTATACTGAATTCCTATTCTCAATGCTGTTCTAAAGAACTAAAATGCACCATAAATGCACTTTAGTGCAGTGGACCATTTAAACATCGCTACTAGATCTTCGTTCTTTACAAAGTATGAACTAAGAGTTTTGTTCCATATTTTGTACCTACATTACAACATTTTGTTAATTTAAAATTTTCGTTACAATTTTTATAAGTAAAGTAAAACGTAGTACAAATTTGGAAGGAAAACATTTTATCTTATTCTAATATAATTTTTGTTGGCAAGTTTAAACATCACTATAAGATCTTCGTCCTTTACAAAGTTTGACAAAGATTTAAGGTCGCTTCATACAGGACGGAATCAGCACGTGCACGGGACGGAGACGGAACGTGGTTGTTTATCAACACGGACGGGATTTAAATGCATACGCACCGTAACAGTGACTCGAAACCAACGTGCTAGTGTTGTGAAATATGGATTTTTCATTTGAAGAATTGGTATTAATTGCTATTGCTTCAGATAATGAAGTTACAACCGTCAAGAGTAAAAGAAGGTTTTCTGTCCATCCTACGTGGCAGAAAGGAGGACTAGAAGGTGAATATTTTATATGTATTTTCGTATGACAACATAATTGAAAAATAAAATTTATACTGACCGTTTGCAGTTTCGACTGCAATTTTCTGCAACATAATTTTTTTATATTTTGTTTCTAAGCTGGTGTACAAGATTATACAAACATGGATATGATCATACACATTTAATTAGTTTTTCGTCGTCCATTTTATTTGGTACAACATACGCAGCGGAAACACGGACGGGACGTGGCGCGCGTCGTCGGAACGGGGTAGATATCGTCGCCGACGATATTTTTCCCGTCCCGTTCATGCCTCGTCCCTCGTCCTGTCCGCGCATCAGTTAAGTATGCACTATCGCGTACATTCTCTGTGAAACGATATTTCCAACATTTCACGTCCCGCTCCGTCCGGAATAAAACACGTTACGTATGCAGCGACCTTAATACTCCATGTTCTGAACATGGTAAATTATTTAATTTAAAAAATTTCTTTTGATTTTTATGACTACAAGTAGAATGAATTTGGCAGAAAAACATTTCATCTTCCTTGTATTTTTTTTAAATATTAGTGACGAACTAATGCACAGTCCACCTGTTGGCAAGTGGTCGCTGTGGCCCATAGACACCTACACCTAGAATCTATCCTAGGTTAAGAGTCAATTGTTGCCCAATTGTCACTACAGAATTAAGATGGAATACCTTATTTCCATCTTAATCCTATTATGGTTAACGCTGATGATGGTTAACGCTCGCTGTAAATATAATGATGGTTAACGCTCGCTGTAAATATAACAGAACGCGATTACCCCGGGTTCGAACCCCGCCGGCACCAATGAAATTGTTAATTGCAATTTTAAGTGCTGATTTACCACGTGCTCGGCGGTGAAGGAAAACATCGTGAGGAAACCTGCATGTCTGAGGAATAAGAAAAAAATATTTCGAAGACATGTGAAGTTCGCCAACACGCATTGGGGCAGCGCCCCGGACACTTCCTTGTCCTAAAACCCCCTCAGAAATGAGGGGAGGCCTGTGCCCAGCAGTGGGACATATATAGGCTGTAACTTTACTTTACTTTACTTACCTTATTTCCAGTCAAACGTGTCTTCGGTTCTCTAAACTCACCATAGGGAATACAGCAGCATTGAGCTGCTATTTTACGCTGGTTTCTGTCGAAGCATGGTCCAACCCAAGGCGAGCTGACCCATTCACATATTTGTGCTACAACAATAATATAGCTCTAACATATAAAAAAATCAATAACCTTTTTTTTATAATCATTTTCTTACTAGCGAGGACTCATTTACTTTTAATATAGCGAGGATATATTACCAATTTCTTTGAAAACTCAAGCAATAACGCTTTGACGGTAAGCATTAAGTGCGCGCTCCGCCATCGTCAATAGATATAAATCACTTTTCCCTGCTCCTTCGAATACAAAGGTAGTTTCCATACCTCATCTTCAGATAAAAGAAAATAGTGACTCATTTGACCAGAAGATACATCAGACCGAGCCCTATAACGCTTCGCCTATAGTATCACATTTATCTTTTATTTAAGCCATAATATAATATAAGTCAAATACCACTGACTGACTGAAATACTGACTCATCACGACATCTCTAAAACTGTACCGGGTGTACAAGGTTTCAAATTTAGTATAGTTACTCATTTCGCAATGTATTAAAAATATTTTTTTTTATTTTACATCTAGATCCTGCAATATAAATATTATCGTGTGCCTAGCAAAGCTAGCGGGTATCAGCTGATTATAAAATAAATAAGTTTCATTGTGTATCAATAAAATCATGTTTTTCTGTAAAATATTGTAATAAATTACTTTTCAGTCACAACTTTTACGCGAGACGTGATTGTAAAGTACACATTTTGTTTGTCGCAAACAAAACATTTTGTGGGTATAAAATAATATTATGGAGAAAGCTATGTTTGGAGTTGCTCTGTGGAATACGAGACTCATAGACTAAGAAATAAGAATATCCGCAGTAGAAATAGTAGTAACCGACACGTGGGTGGGAGTATTCACCCAGCGGAGCCGACCGGTAAGAAGAACAAGCAGTGGCAATAAGCCGGCCATATAGCTCGAAGACCTGACAAAAGAAGAAATTTGGTAGAGGACCTAGGATAAATATGTCATGCTTATTCCGTAAAAAAAACCTTAAAAGGACGGATTTTTTCTTCCTTTTAGTTAGTCCAACCACAGAAGGCTTTTGAAAGCTTTCACTTCAGAAGAAATCATTATTAACAATTGTTATGGAAAGATGGCCAACATCGGACATTTAGAATGTGATAATTTTAATAATGACCACTTAGCCTGCTTCAAGAGCCTCTGTATCGTCACCGACCACAAACAGAATCTTTTGAATAACCTGACCGTTTTAACTTGTACAACTCAACGTCCACTTGTGTTGAATATTCGAATGGAAAGGTTATTACGTTGGAAAGCTTAGAGCGATCAATAGTAGTGCCTCAATCTTCTTGAAGTTGCCTTCTTGTTGTCAATGAGTTTTATACTCCTTTATCAATTTTGGGCTACCCTTATTGCTTAAAGTTTTTTTTTAATAAAAAACAACAGAACAAACAGTCTACTAAATTATAGTCCTCCTAATTAATAGAATAGATTTTTTTTAATACGAGGGTGACACCGTAAGTTTTTAGAACTGGCCACTTGTAAACGATATAATGAAAAAATTAAAACGTAACTCTTTGCCAATATTATTGTGTATTTATTTTATTAATTTGTCATTTATTTACGGTTTGGCGGCAAATTAAAAATTACCTGTGCCGTCAGCATGAATTTAACGCGAGAAAATTTTCGTACAATGATTTTTTATGACTTTCGATCTCATTTAAGTCAACAAGAAAGTTATGATAGACTTTGATTAATCTTTCACAATGAAGCCCCATCTCATGCCACTGTTTACGACTGATTTAATGAGTTTAAACGTGGTCTCACTAATCTCACCGATGATCTGCGTGAGGGACTGCCTTCCACGGCGGCGACTGAAGATATCATCAGTGTTATGCGGCGTATTATACAGAATGACAAAAGAGCGACTTATGAACCGATTTGGACAAGCTTAGGCATCGGTATGAATCAAGTGCTCAAAATCCTCCATGAACATTCAACAACACCAACAAACAACAACACCAGCACCCCTGGAGAATCCCTCGCTGAGCATCCACGACCAAGTTACTCCACTCTTGAGCGTGGGTGCTCAGGCTGCCCCACGTGTTCTGGGGGGGGTTCCAAAATTCAGCTCAAGACTACAACTGCTCGGGGAAAACGGAGCATCAAGACCAAGGCGACCCCTGCAACGCCGTGAATTTCTGCAATATCAGGGGACTTCACTGTAACCTAAACGCCGTCCTTTACCAACTCGAGACGTCGAGGCCGGCTCCGCTCTTTCTGACCGAGATGCAGGTGTCCTCTCCAGCTGATGTCTCGTATCTCACCTATCCAGGGTACAAACTGGAACACTCCTTTGTGCCTCGGGCTGGAGTTTGCGTTTACGTCAGGGAGGAAATCTGTTCTCGACGCCTAGGCAGTCTTAAAGGTTCGGACCTGTCCATCATTTGGCTACCAGTACCTCTATAGGTCCTATAGCGGTAATGCTCAAACAGACCAACTCTTCGACCACGTCCAAATGGCTACAGATTCGTTGCTACAGCAAATTCCCTCCGCAGAGATCGTGATTCTCTGCAGTTTTAACGCCCATCACGCAGAAAGGCTTGGTTCACGTTTAACCGATCATGAGGCGAGATCTGTTCATGATTTTGCTTCGGCATATAGTGCAAATTTCTGTCAGCCATCTCTTCCATCTCTGCACAGTGAGGAAGACTCACTGGCTCATGTCGTAAAGGAGAAAGTCGATCTGCTAGGCTCTTCCTTTGCATCCAACTCGACTCTCAATGACGGGGGGAGTACGCCGCCAACCATCCCGCGGTGTGAGTGCTCCATGCCGGAGGTGCGATTCAGCGCTCGGTTCGCACAGCACTCCTCCACCAGGACATACACAAGTCGAGTGGGCTTGACGGAATCCCTCCAATTGTGCTAAGAACGTGTGCTCCAGAGTTGGCCGGTTTTAATGCGTATTTTCTGGTATTCCTACTACCTAGGCATAGACCCAAACTAATGGAAGATGGCTTTCGTCCACCCGATCCCTAAAAAAAGGAGACCGCTCAGACCCATCCAACAACAGGCCTATCGCCATCACCTCCTTGTTCTCCAAATCAATGGAGTACATTGTAAACTGCCAGCTCATGAGGTAACTTGAGGATCACCAGCTGATTAGTGATCGCCAATGCGGTTTTCGTCGTGGCCGATTAGCTGGTGATCTCCTGGTCTACCTAACTTATAGATGGGCGGAGGCAGTAGAGTCCAAGGGGAAGGCATTGGCCGTTAGTTTTTACATTGCGAAGGCCTTCGATCGGGTTTGACACAAAGGGCTTCTTTCGAAGCTCCCCTCTTGTGGGCTTTACGAGAAATTGTGCAATTGGATCACCAGCTTTCTTGCAGGTCGAAGCATCAAGGTCGTTGTAGACGGCGCAAGCTCCGATTACAAGCTTATTAATGCTGATGTCCCACAAGGCTGCGTGCTATCGCCAACGCTGTTTCTTCTGCATATCATTGATATGTTGCAAACCCGTAACATTAATTGATATTTAGATGACAGCACTGGTGATGCTCTGTACACCAGCAGCGCCAATGTTTCTCGGGAAAACCTCCGAGTACCGGGACAAACTTGTGTCTGAAGTTGAGTCTTTGCTGAACAATGTCTCGGATTGGGGGCGACTAAATCTAGTCCGGTTTAACCCTCAGAAGACAATAAGACAAGTTTGCGCGTTAACCGCTAAAAAGAACCCCTTCGTCGTGTCTCCTCAGTTTCTGCCCTTGTTACCTCAGTCAGTATCGGAATCTTCGGCGTTGACATATCGAGTGACGTGCAGTTTCGTGATTACTTGGAAGAGAAGACCAAAATGGCCTCTAAAAAGCTTGGCGTGCTCAGCAGAGCGGGACAGTATTTCATGCCGGCAAACCGCCTGCAACTTTACAAGGCACAGGTTCGGCCGCACATGGAGTACTGTTCCCATCTCTGGCCTGGGGCTCCCCAGTGCCAGCTCTTTCGACTGGACCGCATCGGATCATCTTCGTCTTCATCATCATCTTGCTCGAATCGTCAACGATCGAGTGCTTTCCGATCGGCTCGATTCACTGGGGCTACGAACAGATGTTGCATCCCTTTGCATTTTCTTTCGCATATATCACGGGGAGTGCTCTGAGGAATTGTTCGGATTAATCCCAGCCGCCAAATTTCGTGAAAACACTACGCGGAAAACGTCCCAATACCATCCAAACCATCAGAATGCTTGGCGGTTCACCGCCGTACGTTTCACAAGGAGTTTTCTTCCGCGTACGACCTCTCTGTGGAATAGTTTACCACTGGCCATTTTCCCGGACCGATACGAACCAGGGACCTTCAATAAAAGAGCTTACTCTTTTTGAAAGGGGCGGTAACGCACCTGCAATTCCCCTGATGTTTCGCTTGATTATGGGCGGTGGTAGTCACTTAACATCAGGTGAGCCGCATGCTCGTTTGTCCGCTGTTCTATAAAATAAAAGTTGTCAGGAAATTTTGTGCCCGGTTGATACCTCATAATTTGACAGAGGCCCAAAAATTCTGTCGTGTTGATTGGTGTCGTGAAATGGTTCAAAGATTTAACGGCTGTCTAAAGCTGGATTTATTGTTATGATCCTGAAACTAAGAGACAGTCTGCTGTCTCGGTGTATCCTTCCGAGGAGTTGCCAACTAAAGTGAAGAGAGATCCAGAAAGACAGGTCATTATGCAACAATTGTTTTAGAGGATCGAAAAACAGTTACTGCAGAGTGGTACACTAACAATTGTTTACCACTTGTCATGGAAAAAGTTTGGGAGAAAGGACTCGAAGTAGAATACTCCTTCACCGCGACAACGCCTTGTCGCACACTGCCAAGCAAACAATGGACTACTTAGCGGCGTCAGACGTGGAATTACTGGGTCACCCGTCCTATAACCCCGACCTTGCCTTACGATTTTTATTTATTTCCGAAAATAAAAGAATAACTTCGAGGAAAACGTTTTATGGACACCGAGGATGGACACCGAGCGTTTCAAAATGCCGTCGAAGATACGAAAGTTAGTACGTAGTAGAAGTTAAGTACGAGTGGGCAACGTGGTTTTGTCAAAGGTTACAGCGGATGTAGCGATGTATTGATGTAAATGGACACTATTTTGAAAAGATATAATAAAACTCATAACTTGCTAGGCTGTTCAGTTTTTGATTTTCTAAGAACTTCCAGTGTCATCCTCGTCAAACAGAAATGAATATCATTTCTGTTTGCCGCGGCATCGTCCGCGTGGAATTTACTACATTTATTTCTTTCGTAGTTTTTGATATTTTATTCGCGTAACCTTAATCTAAAATTCTTATTCTAAAATATAAGTAGCATAAGTCACTCCTTATAACATGTGATATCTGCTAGTGTCCGGAAAAGTTCCTAAAAGTCTCGTCAAAATCGGGTCAGCCATTTTGGAGATTAACCGAAACAAACAGACAGCCAGACAGACAAACAATATTTTTAAAAATTATTTTGTTTTATGTTAGAAATACCATATTATATACTTTCATAAAAAGCAAATAAATAAAATATGCATTTAGTAAAAGTCTGTTATGTTGATATTACAAACAAACCTTAATCTTATTTATTTCCATAGATAGGTTACAAGAATGCTTGTTACAAGTCATTTAAGCTTTACAGCTGGTTCGAAATAACACTGCCGTCCTGGGCAGAATTAGCAAGAAACTTAGCGGGACTTTTTTTAACATTCATTTACAATACAATATTTTAAACGATCTCTCATTTCCAGAGGTTTTTATCAAGCATGGACTCTTTAGTAGTAAAAATAATCCCTATTAAACCTTGATGGCAAGTTACTACGGCAGTCTATAGACTCCTTTTGTTTTGTAAAAAAAAAATACTAACTTGATTTGCTGTATAGAGGAAAACGCTGTAGTAAGTAGATTCTCTTTTTTATTTAAATAAGCAAATTTAAAGTAGCCAGGTTGAAACGCTCGCAAAGAGCTTACTTTGCACAGTACGCTTTTTAATCTTAGATAAAAGTATCCTTTTGTAGTGAAAGAACAGCAGCTTGCTATTTTTAAATTTAGTTCCGGATCTGTTCACTGACTGTGTACTATTACTCAATTTAAAAGATCAGCATTATCCAGGTAACTTTGCATACAACGATTTTAAAAAGAAATATATCACATTCAAAGGATATCCGAGCGAAGTTTAGTCCACTAAAACATACAAGATGACTTTGAAGACTGTGGTGGCTGACCGCTAACGGTAGCGGTCTACTTCATCTGAGAATGCCTCGCTTAGGGGAGCAACGCTTCGACGGAATCTAGAATCGGCACTTCTCTGTTGGCGGTCGGGCGGACCACATCGGGCTAGGAACTGTCACACGACTCGCGTTTTGTACCTGCTAAATTTAATTTAAATTAGTTGCGTGATCTAGATTGCTTTGTTTGTTGCTCATTACCCTATTTCACCCATAAATTATGTTTTCTGTGGAAGACTCCCATTCTGATCAACCCCTTCGTACCAACATATCTTATACTAACTGTGCCTCGCGGTTTCAACCGCGTAAATTACGGGTCAACGGGCAATATGACACCTTGATTCTTTAGGATATCTTTAGGATCTCAGATCGCGACTGGGACCCGATATGCGCCGTTCGCACCAATTGTTTTAACCGAGTGTTTAATAATTTTAATTTTTCGTTATTTATATAACTATACGTCCAAATTACGTGCTATAAAGAGCAAAGTTTATCTTCATAGTTTGTCATTGTCTTGATGTTGAAGTATCTTTCATCCGTAAGTATTAATATGCCAATTAATAACGCTGATATATCATTTTTATAATTTTCTATTTTTTGTCACAAAATACGTTAATATGGCTTATGTATAAGAAATAGGTACATGCTATCGCGCAATATTTTTTAGATGGAAGAAAGATCTATTTTTGTACAACATTGTATTTACGTATCACTAACGCCAGTGCAAGTTGATAAAGCAGTTTGGAAACGCTCTTTCTTCAGACTCGCTTAACAAAAAGAAATATTTACGGCTAGCGAGAAGTTGTAGTCTAACGCCAGACAGTAGCTTATACGATAGTAGTTTAAACGTGATAGAGCCTTGCTGCAGCAATATGAATTGTATAGTTGTAGTACGAATGGGTCGGCTCGACCGGGGAAGGACCATGCTCTCACAGAATACCAGCGTGAAATAGCAGATAAATGCTGCTGCATTTCGTATGGTGAGTGTAGAGAACCGGATACCCTTTTTGCTGGAAAAGAGGCATTCCATCTTAGTCCTCGCGGCTGACAACGCATCTGCATTTTGATTCTCAAATAATGATAGATGTAGATGTCTATGTACCACTGCAACCACTTACCATCAGGTGGACTGTGTGATCGCTTGTCACCTTTATCATATAAAAAAGTATATTATCTATCATAAATCTAATTATCACATACAAAAACTATTGATCAAATCGGACTGGTAGTTTCATAGATTAGGTGTTTAAATAGACAAAACACCAACCAAAAAAAATCTTTATCTATCTATAATCCACTTTACTATATTACTGCATGTAGATGGTGAAGAGTCAGGTGTACTGTGAGCTCACTTGTCACGCTTATTCTATAAAAAAACCATAAGTTATAAACCAGAGTCCATACGACGGCAACTGAATGCTGTGACCCTTAGTGCATAGACATTTTTATCCATTCTCAGTTAATAATCAAAATGCAGATGTGCACGTCGGTTGTAATAAAAAGGGGCCTCCAGGTCTCTACACTCACCGTACAGAACACACCATTAAGCTACTATTTTACGCTGGTATTCTGTGAGAGCGTGGTCCTTTTTCAAATTCCAAATGCATGCTACCACCTTAATACATATGAGAATGGCTCTACCATGTATAAAATGTTATAGAATTAAATTAAATTATTTGCATGCTTTTAAGACATTACTAAACATTTTTTTAAATTTTGTCTGTCTGTCTGTCTAATGATTTCTTATATTTACGCAAATACTACAGATTAAATGAAATTGATTTTAAAGATTTTTCGCATTTAATTTTCCCTTTTATTCCAGACGTTTCGGATGTTTTGCAGCACCCATGGTCACGGGTGCGGTGTTTGACGTTCCGATATTATAGTTAACCCAGCCAGCCTTCAGGCTTTTAATATTAATTTTTGGTTCGATCTGCGTGGAAAGAGCTCAGTATCTTGTAGTCTTGTAGTCTGGTATACTTGGTTTTGGATTTAATTTTATTAATTATTGCACACCAAGGATATGGAAGTACCCCTCCATACTCTCTAATAAAATTAGGATGTTTTAGTTTTAATTGCCTTGCATATCATCCTCGGTAATTAGGTCATCGACTGAATCTGACATTTAACTACTTTCGTGATTTCCAGTAATAACAGATTTACATGTCTGTACTAAATCATACGTATGCAATACGTAATATTTCATGTAAATTATTTAAAAGCAAATAAATAGATAGATCCCTTTACCTTTAAGTTTGGTGGCCCGTCCGCAAAGGGCTGACTGAAAATCTGCACTCTGACCATATTATGACGGGTTGAATGATGTGCCACTTTCATTGCTTCATATTTAATTACGCAAACTTATAATTTTTAAGTTTTTTATGTCCCCATTTTCACTTTTCCTCCCTCTGTAAATATCTGTGTATGTAAGAACTATCTATGTTTTTTTATATGAGGGGCGGCAAACGAGCATGCGGCTCACTTGATGGTATATAGCTTTAAGTTAAAAAAGTTAGTACAACCTTTATTAGTCCACGTCGTTCGGAATGGGCCTCCCTTCATTTCGCAGAAGATTTTAAGGCAAGTACGAGGGTACTCGTAAGGGTCAGCCGCGCTGCCGCAATGCGTGTTGGCGAATTTCACATATCTTTGAAATATTTTTTTTCATGTTGCTTAGACATGCAGGTTTCCTTACGATGTTTTCCTTCCCTACCGAGCACGTAATAAATCGGCACTTAAGATTGCAATGAACAATTTCATAGGTACCGGCGGGGATTTAACCCGGTTTGCTCACGTACTGTGAAATTTACAGAGAGCGCTAACCGTCGGAGCTACCACGGCTCTATACCTCACCTTAATGTAGTATCTGTCTCAATTTATCCGAATGAAGCGACTTAAATTAAGGCTTATATTTTTAGTCCGTAAGTTTGTATTTATCTTTACTTTCACAAACTTCAGTTACTCTCCAATTTTAACTGACTTCAAATAAAGGAAAAGGTTTTTATTAGACGCGTATATTTATATATTATGTGCCCACTTATTTTTGGGAATCGGATTACTTTTTATATCTCAAATTTGCTGCTGTTCAAAGTTGAAGGAAAATTTCAAGTCAGTTTAATATAATAATATAACTCAAAAAATAAAATAATTTCCGAAAAAAACTAAAACCATAGTTGCTAGCTTCTGCAGTTGATGCTAAAGTTTCATTTGATTTGTCAATCGCACGAATATAGGTAACTTCATAAATTATTATATTACAGTAAATTAATCTCAAAATTATTTGAAATAAAAAACTTTTTGTTCTTTACTATTATACGTTATTAAATGGAGGTTAAATGTTAAAAATTACAAATGTGTGAGAGCTGATGTTCAACTTGTTCTCTCGCTTACGCAATTAATCATTATCAGGAATTAAACATCATACTGCACTTCACAATCACTATAGAGCAAATACAGTTCGACCAGCATTAATACCTATGTCCACGTCACAATCACATACTGGTGTAACGTGAAGGACATAATTACATGATAACACCAAAGTATGCAAGCCAACAGCATCACTACTAATGTAACACAGGCCAGCCTCTCAGCAACACGAACTTCCTTGCCAACACTAGTAGCCATAGGCAAAGTAACATCAGTGAGACTCGTAGAATCACTGACTGATCCCTCTTAGTCGCATACGTGATTCTTTATACCGCTAGAACGATTGGGAGATTATAGTTCTACCTTCATTTGTTCGTGTTTCCTTTTATTTTTTACCCACATTCCCTAATATATTTAGAGAGGTAACATCGACTCTATGGGTGCGTTTGGCAGAAAAAAGCGCTAGCAAGCGCTTGTAAGCAAAATGACGAAACTAAACAGTTTTCGACCAGGACACGTTTGCTAACTTCAGTAGCGCTGACACAATCCGCCATTTTGCTTATTTAATTTATTTGTTTTGAAGTAGTAAAGTTATTTTGAATAAGTAAAGCAGGCGTTTTTACATAAATCGTTATATTATTACAAAGTAATACGATTTTTTTAAGTGGTGTATCCACTATGCAGCTATATTATGATTGTAAAACGAAGGAGTCGGCTCGACCAGGGTAGGACCACACTCTCACAAACTACCAGCGTAAAAAAGCAGCTTAATGCTGCTGTGTTTCGTATTATGAGTGTAGATAACCGGAAACCATCAGCTGGACCCTGCGTTCGTTTGTCACTCTAATTCTATAAAAAAAATAATTACACAAAATTTTCGCAGGTTTTATGCACACTTTTATTGAATAAAATTATTTTTACGGATTATTTCATGTTTAATTTATTTATTTTGGATCAAAAGTAATAAAAAAGTTGAAGATACTCCGTTTTACTATATAGTAATTAGTGAGTGCTGAGTTGATTCTGTGCCATTTTCTTCCACCATTTTAAATTGAGTCTCTCTCTTTGACTTGTGACTTATGCTTAAGATACACTTCTTGACTCTCTCTCTTCGACTTGTGATTTATGCTTAAGATCGCTTCTAAGGCCCTCTATCGCTAGTCTGATAGGTGATATCGAGTCCACTGCAGTGTCTTTCAACTCCTTCATTTTCATCCTCAGTTTCTCCAAGCTGGCATGTACCGAGGGGAGTGCGGAGCTCGAGACAACCGAGGATAGGCTTCGGATCTCTAGAGATATTCTGCTTACTTCTTGTTTCAGCTCAGATATTAGATTAACAAAAGTTTGGAGTCCGTGATTTCCTGTTGCAATATCTCGGCAGCAACATTTGCATCAGCTATATTCGCTGGTATATTGGCAGGTAATTCATATCTTTCTCTATTGGTGTATATCTCCTGTATGATGCGCCGGAGCTCTTTGAGTTCCTCTGAGAGATAATTCCATTGATCTTGGGTTGCAGTTGGTGATTTTCTAAATGAGCTCATATTGTCTCGAAGTAACTTTATCTCTTCCGAGATAATCTGCAGCTGACTTGTCAAGTTTGAGCCTAAGCTTGTTTCGCTTCTAAAATTTGTTATTTCTCTCTTCGTTGCTGAAACTGCCTCACAAAGATCGTATGAGGCAATAAGTCTGGTTGACTCAGTTTCCTTCTGGAGCTTCTCTATGCTCTCTTTCAATGTGGCATACTGACCTAGAGTTTCATGCTTGAATCGGGCATGTCTTTGGGTGAGCCTTTCTGATTTTCTAGAGAAATTCGCCTTATGCTTACTGGATTCGAGCATGTTAGCATGCGTGAGTCAAAGAACTTAAGGATCATCTCATACAATGTGTGTAGACCCGCAACTACACTCTCACAAATTTCCTTCTTTAAGTTGCCAGGCTTTTCTAAGTCTGCTTTGGCTCTTTGTAAGATTTCATTGTGCCACCAATCGACCTTGTGGAGGCGTCGATGTTGGTCTCGCCACTGTCGTCGTCAGATTCGCCTGTGACTTTTCGCCTCAGCCTCAGACGTGGCTTTGAGAGTTTCTTGAGCTTTAGCTGCTTTTGTCTGCCGTATCTGCGTACTTATTCTAAGCAGGCTAGATCCAGTTCTCGAGAGAACTGGAGATGACGTTGCATCACCGAGTTTTGGCGACGTGAAGAAGCTTGAGGCTGGCTCTATATTAGGCTTCTCGTGCTGATCCCCCGTTTGAGACTCCGTATGTTGCTCCCCTGTGCCGCCTCCAGAGATTTCTAGTGGTGGTGCACTCGGGTGTTGATGAGCTGACTCCTCCATAGGGTCATTAATTAATGGTACCCGGCTTGTCTCTTTTGCACTTTTTGCAGTATATGTTGGTCTTTTTAGGGTGCTGTGTACCTTTTAGATCCACTGGACTCGGATTTCTTTGATTTATCTGACATTTTTTCCTTCTTTCCTTATTTTTCCCTTTAAAGAGATAGGTCTCTAATAAACAAAAAGAAATAACCCAAGAACGGTTATCGTATCTTAAGGAAAGAAGTCTCTCTCTCCAAATATTTTCAAGATAGCCGACCAATATTGTCAAAATGTAATTTAAAGACTTAACAGTGCTTGCCAGACTCATTTTTCTCTGATCTATGTGATTAGTATGGTTTCGCGAGAAAAATTTTGCTTTTTTTATAATATTTTTTTTGGCACTGAGTGAGTAGCCTTCAGAACGACAATTCTAACGAACCTATACACTGGTATATTAGTACTAGTGGTTTCAAAGTAATAATTCCAGTGATGACTTATGGATCTGAGACGTGGTCCTACAATGCTGGACGGAGGAAGCTCAAGTTCGCTCAGCGAGCTATGGAGAGGGCTATGCTCAGGGTTACTCTGCGTGATAAACTTAGAAATGTGGATATCTGCAGTAAAACCAAAGTGACTGACATAACCCACCGAATTAGTAAGCTAGGGGCATTGGGTTGGCTATATAGCTAGAAGAACCGACAACCGATGGGGAAAAAAGGTTCTCGACTGGCAGGCTCGTACCGGTAGGCGTAGTGTAGGGCGACTCCCCACTAGATGCAGTGATGACCTAGTAAGACATGCAGGAATTCGATGGATGCAGGTGACTCAGAACAATGCTTTGTGGCGATCCTTGGGAATGGCCTATGTTCAACAGTGTACTTGTGACGGGCTGTAATAATGATGATGATGATAATTTGATTTTACCTTGTAACGTCTCGGGACACTAGAACGTGCTCAGTGCTTGTTAATGTATAACATGTATATACATATATATCATATCTCACACGGAATAAGTATTTATATTTCTAAGTGCTGTTTTACCACGAGCCCGACTATGAAGAAAAACATCGTGAAGAATCTTGCATGTCTGAAAAATAAGAAACTACCTAACTGCCGCCGCTGCGCACGTTTTCGGTATAATTAATAAATCAATTCTAGCTTGAGTTATATCAATAGTTTATAATGTTTAAGGACTATGGTTGGATTTGCTTGCACTAAAATGAATGAACTTTAAAATCCTAGTGTGGAGGTATTTTTTTAAATCGTAAGATTTTAAGGGTATGTATGTAGTTTTATCGTATCCATAAATAATTAGTCGATATAGATATCGAGATATATTGAAGATGGGCCAAATTAAGGGCGCCCTGAACCGGCGCGCATGTATATGTAGGTGACAAATAGAAGTCAGCAGTTTCTGCCTATCCACCTAAGTGACAGACGTGTGTTATGTATGTATGAAGAATGTATGTATGTATGTATTTATGTAAAGTTTTCTAGGATTGAGCAACTGCTCTTCTTCAAATATTAATGCCGTGGGTTTGCGAAAATGATTTAGAAGAATCACTTTCGATAACCTTTGAATCACTCTTTTTGATTAGTGGTTTTCTTAAATGAGTTTTATTAGTAGTTTGTACAATCTGTGGTCTCATTATTTAATTTACTTTGAAATGAAAACGTCCCAGGGAGATTTTGTAGGTTTTTCCCAGGACACAGATTTTGTTCCGAACAATTGGTCAACAGGTTACCGTACATGCCCGTTTGCCTCCTCTCCTATAAAATAAATAAATAAATAATTTTACCAATTATATATTAAATATAAGTAAAAATATGGATCGTGCTTTGTCGCATTACTTGGGGGAGACCTATGTTCAGCAGTGGACTTGTGAAGGGCTGTAATGATGATGATGATGAAGTAAAAATATGACTTTCAATGAAAAGTTCTTGTTATTTGTAATGACAGAAGGGTTTTTCTTTTCTACTCTATTCTAGTTCTTTTCGATCGTATTACGTTACAAATTTTCTCAATTTTGATTTTAAAATACGATTACAACTTTGTTTAATTTCTTATTTGATTGATTTAAAATATGTCTTGGGTTACCCAATGCTTTACTACTACGGACTTTTGTCTAAAAGCTTCTAGTTATTTTAATTATTATCAATAATTCACAAATAATTCGCGCTAAGTAACTGGGTTAATTTATACGAAGTAAATATCAGTTATTGACGCCATGATACAAATACTTTTATTAGTCATTTAAAATGAAGCTTCTCTCTTTTATTCATACGGTATAAAGCAAATATTCATAATGAAATCATAACCAACTACACCACAATATGTCACCGTGATACAATGCTGAGGTAAATAGACAGCTATAGCCAGTAGACAGTTGATGAAGACAGTATCTCAAGTTTGTAAGGCGCATTAGCCGTCCTAATAACTTGAGGATTATATGAATTTCATCGAAGTGTTTATTTCGGCGTTTCCATTTATAGTCGACATGCGTATACATTTTACACTCTAGAAAGTATCACTTTAACGTATCAAAATTTATTTGAAACTATTCTTTAAACAGTAAAACAGGAGCAACACATCTTTTGTAATGCGTACAGCAAAGGAATGGAATAATTTTCTGGCATCTGTCTTTCCATCCGAATACAATCTGAGTGGCTTTTGTTACAATAAGACAGTGCAATTTACTATCTATATATTATAGGGCTTTATCACCAATTACCAAGTAAAAAAACTTTATAAGTTAAAAAAACTATCTACAGGAGGTCAATTTGCCGCCAAAACTTCTTCATGAAGTTTTATTTAAGGGGCCGCATTCCGATCGTTACATTATTATTCATCGAATAAATTATAACTTGACTAAATATTACAGTGAAATCATTGAACCATTTTATTCATACAACTGTAATTATCAATTTATTTATTGTATTTCATCCTATGAATAAATTTTAAGTGAGGATTGAATGAATAATTTATTTTATTTATATGCTTGACAACAACAACAATTTTCGTATATGAACACTAGGATTTTCTCCTGTATCGTTAAGGCAGTTTACATGCATACATTGCATAAGGACAAAAACCCAGATCCGGAACGATTACATGTAGAACATATAAATACTTGTTTCGTGCGGGATTCGAACTCACGGCCCTCAGCACCGTAGCTCATTGCCAAGCCACTCAGCCACGGAGCCGTCACTAATGTTACGCTAATGTTAGAAAACAAGTAATCAAAAATAACTTTACCTTTTCTACAAAAAGTAAACGTACACGCGGCTCACCTGATGTTAAAGGCCTTCCGCTGCCCATGAACAACTGCACCATCTGATAAATTACAGATGCGTTGCCGGCCTTTTAGAAAAGAGTAGGCTCTTTTCTTAAAGATTCCTTATTCGTATAAGTCCGGAACAATCGCTAGTGGAAGTTGATTACACAAGGAAGTTGTGCGAAGAAGAAGGCTTCTTGTTAATCACGCATTGGTAGACCGCAAATCATCCAGATGGAAGTATTGAATGTAATGCGTAAATTAATTTAATATTAGTATCAGGATCAGGGTATTATCCCTCTGGGTAACAGGCATGAGGGTTTACGTTATTAAAATAATACTAGCTTTTACGAATTTTATCGCGTATATTTAACTATAAATACCCGACGTTTCGAGCGCTTTACAGCACCCATGGTCACGGGGAGGCCAACCCAGCCATCTTCTCTATTGAAATTAGGATGTTTTTTGATTTCAATAGCCTCGCGAATCATCCTTGGAAGGAAAATAATAATAATAAACATTTATTTCTCCCACTTTTTACATAGTTACAATAGTTTCATAAATAGTTAAAGAGTTTTTGAGTAGTTGTGGGAGACAGGAGCCCAAACTAGGTTACCCTGTGCTATGGGTCTCCTGGCTCCCCCCTCTTGGCTTTATTACATACTTTTCGATGATACTGTTCTTAGACATGAAGTGAGCGTTGCATGTGGAGATCGGATATGAGATTTCCAAAGTGTTATGTACAATTAAAGTCATATAGAATAAATATAATATGCAATATGTTTTAAATGATAATAATAAAAGTATATAATCAAAATTTTATATAAATATATATACACATATATAAATACATACATATATATACATATACAAACATACAAATATACGTGTGTGTGTGTGTGTGAGTGTGTGTGTGTGTGTGTGTGTTTGTGTGTGTGTGTGTGTGTGTGTGTGTGTGTGTGTGTGTGTGTGTGTGTGTGTGTGTGTGTGTGTGTGTGTGTGTGTGTGTGTGTGTGTGTGTGTGTGTGTGTGTGTGTGTGTGTTTCTCACTATTCCGCTTGTACAGTAAATTCTCTGTTTCTTCGTAATCTAGTTTCATAAGCCAATCTGTTAATTTTTTCTTACATTTATATTTTGTTAGTTGAAAAATTGAATGTTTTTTATTTATAACCTGTCTTTATTATATAACCTTATATTATATAACCTGTCCTTATTATATAACCTGTCTATTCTGTACCCATAAAACCTTTGGACGAAAGTAGATTTTGCTTGTATCGTTTCACATACCTCATAATTTCTTCTCCTAGTTTGTAGTAAATTGGGTGTATACACAGTGCAAGTGTGTTTTTTTTAAATTGAATACAATATGTATATTTTTCGTACTGTAAGCACATTAGCTTCATTGAATAAACTGGTTGTTGAGAAAAATTTTGGTTTATAAAGTGCAACTTTTAAAATTCATTCGTTGAGCTCTTTCCAATTCAAGCATGTGTGTTTTATTGGAACCTCCCCAAACAGTAATACCGTAGGTTAATATAGATTGGCACACGGATACATAAACAGTTTTTAGCAATATCCAGTTTGTGACATGTCTTAAGTTTTTAAAAATGTACGTTAGTTTTCTGACTCTTTGGTTTAAATTTCTTATGTGTGCTTTGAATTTAAGATTTTTATCTATTGTTATTCCTAAATATTTGATTTCTTGTGTATTTATTATATTAAAGCAGTTGTAGTTTGAACTAGGAATTTGAAAACATGACCACAAATCTTCGCTAAAGAACACCATTGTGTTCTTTAGCGAGGATTTGTGGTCTATCAAATCTGATGTAGTGACGGGGGCGATCCGATACGTGTTCACAGATTGCAGACTTCCCGGAGCGTCGATTCTTCACATCAGCTATATGTTCTCACAAACTGCAGACTTCCCGGAGCGTCGATTCTTCACATCAGCTATATGTTCTAAAGTCTGCAGTCTGTGAACACGTTCTTTTCTGTTCTGTTATTTGTTCTGGCTAAAGTCAAATAAATAAATACAAAAGTCATTGAATTGAGAATAGATAGTAAGCAAAGCGCCATCATAATGCGTAGAATGTTCACAGATACGACAGCAAACCTTGTTTCCGCCACATTAAGGACGCTCATTAGCGGCTCAAAGGGTTTCTTGGTAGATTTATCAAACTAATATTATTTACACTTTATCGTCCATATTTCTGAATTTTAGGGCTGAATCTAAAATGATAGGGTAAGAAATCGTATGATAAGAGAAGAGTGTATTTTGCATGATGATATTGTTACCACTTACCGTGTAGTGGCGGTGTAAGAATATCTAACATAGAAGTATGTAATGGATGGATGGAGTTGTACGCAGTCACATATATATAAGTTGCAGCTATATTATAGTTGTAGCATGAATGCGTGGGCCCGACCGAGGAAGGATTACGCTCTCACAGAACGCCAGCGTTATTTTAGGCAAGAGGCGCCTTTGACG
This sequence comes from Parnassius apollo, assembly GCA_907164705.1. Classification (NCBI taxonomy): domain Eukaryota; kingdom Metazoa; phylum Arthropoda; class Insecta; order Lepidoptera; family Papilionidae; genus Parnassius; species Parnassius apollo. The sequence continues at coordinate 100,470 of CAJQZP010000432.1, read as the reverse complement.
AAAGTTTATCGACTTAATTGGCGGTATATTGAATATGGGGCAGATTAAGAGTACCCATAACTGACAAGCATGTATGCGTAGGTATATAGATGTGAAGAAGGCGAGAGAGACGTGTGTCACGATTGTGCCAAATGAAAGTCTCTGCCTACCTTTCTGGGTGACGGACGTTATTTTTATATGTTATTTTGTGAAATAAATGTCATATTTTGTTGACTCTTTGAGCCGCAGGTTATGATACTGAACGGAATAAGAGTAGTTATTTCCCGCCTCCGGCCTGTGGATAATAAACTTGTGAAGGTATATAATACTATTGCTACTGATAATGATGATGATGAAGCAGATCATTTGAGAACGTACGCATTCGCTCAATTACGGCGAATCGTTCATACACACGTTTACGTTTGTTTGCTAGCCTTCGCGGGCTTTCGTTAGATTGGTCTGAAACCGCCATAAGGTAAATCTTTCCTGCAGTGGGACAGGCCCTCGTCCAGCAATTATTTTTAAGGTATGATGAAGAGAGAGTGCATAATTCTAAAGGTTCCTAGTAAAACAGCGAATTACTGGAGTATCAGTCTCTGAGCTGAGCAAATAGCTCTATTATATTAGTTCCAATCTATAGCTGTAGCGACTAAAAGTCACGCTTTAACTTTTTTTTCCTTGACAGTATACGTAGTCTAAGATACAGGAAAATAATCTGAAGATTATTGCCTCAATTTCCTTGGAGGCGCTTGAGAACAATTACAAGGAGTATTAATTTGTAAATGTATAAAGAATTTCCTCGGGGAAATTGTTATTAGGAGTTGCTTTAGGAAATCACTTTCTTATTTTTTCAATTACCATACCAATTGCTATTAATTTATGAAAATACTTGTGTATGATCGATTTTCATTCTGCAATACTTTTTATTTTTGGTAGCTCTCTTAGTGTGCATGGATCGTTTATAATAATGTCCTCCAGATCGAATTTCGATTACGGCGGCCAGTCTCCACGGAGATTAACCGTCTGCATAGTACAGGATTATAGTGCACAAGCACAAGTGTACTCTCTATTACCTCACTCTTTTAGTCCGACGGGACGGCAAACCAACACTCATGGGAGATGATGAAAATTTCTTAAGAAAAAAACACAATAAATGATATTTTTGCCCGACCCGGGATTCGAGCCGTCGACTTAAACACGTCGGTTTATCATAAGTTTTCTTAACACATGCGGGCGCGTTTAAGTCGACTACACCAAAGACACTGTCTCTAGTATGGATTGTTTTATAATATCTTTTGACTAAAGTTGTCTCGGACAGTCTCGGTACAGGCTCTGCACGTAGTGTGAAGAGACGGCAGGCAGTCACTTGCTACAGGACTAAGTATCTCGCTCCGGGGTTACTCCTCGAAATTTCCGGCGATATTAGAAAGTTATTAGGATTTTTCGAGGAACTTTGATTGCTCGTATAGCATTTTTACGTAGATGAGCTACGCTGCAGTTATATTATGGTTGTAATACGGACGTCCGCTCAACCTGGGAAGGATTACGATCTCACAGAATACCGGCGTAAAATAGCAGCATAATGTAATTAAATAAAAAGCAACAGCTTATGTTGTGTTTCGTATGGCGATTGGAGAGAACCGGAGAGCCTTTTAACTGAAAACGAAACTTTCTTTCTTAGTCCTCAGAGGTGGAAACGCATCTGTATTTCAATTCATAATTGATGATAAATGTAGATGTCTACACACCACAGCAACCTCTACCCATCAGATGGACTGTGTGCACGTCTGTCACACAGTCCGTGTCCGTGTGTTCGTTTTTCATCCTTATTCTATAAAAAAAACTTGTTAATGACGCATGGTTTTTTTTTTATAAAATAAGAGTGACTAACACACAGACACACAGTCCATCTGATGGGAAGAGGAATACCTGATTGTAATTGAATTATTTGGCCTATAGACATCTTCATTTAATCTTGATTAAGAATCAAAATGCAGATTGCATTGCCACCCCCTGAGGGCTAAGATGGAATGCCTCGACTCCGGTAAAACGGATGTCCGGTTCTTTACACTCTCCGTATGTAACATAGCAACATTGAGCTGCTATTTTACGCTGGTATTATGTGAGAGCGTGGTCTTACCCCGGTCGAGCCGACCCATTCGTGCTACTACCATAATATAGCTGCAGCGTAGCTTTATCACGTAAAAAAAGCTTTTTCTCGCCTCGCCATACGAAACACATCAATATTTAATTGCTCTTTTACACTGGTATTCTATGAGAGCGTTCTCCTTTCCCGGTCGAAACAACCCATTCGTGCTTCAACCATAATATGATGCAGATGGCCATGCAGATGGCTCTGAAACATAACTGCTTTTTTGTTTATTTTTGTTTTGAACATGGTTACGGTAAACAACGCATATTTCCCGTTGCTATTTTACTTGCTCTGTAAAAATGTAGTTCTACCACGTCCTCACTTTTTCAAAATCCAACCAAATATATTTGTCTGTCACGTAAAGTCATGCTGCATAATATAAGTAAAATTTCAATAATGGAATCCTGTATTCAGATAGGAAGCCACGGAACCAATATGGAGCGCAAATATTAGCTGTTTACAGCACAGATTTGAAAATTTTATCGTTTTCGAGATACGTTTCTATCGGAATACAAATTTCTTGCATTTTAAAAAAATCTCTGTGAAAATGCCTTAGAGACAAAAAAAGAATATTGTACCTTAATATTGTCTTAAATATTATCAGTCGGTGGGAGCAATCTATCAATCTTTTTTTTTGTGACAAATGGTATAGTAAAAGGTGACTGTAGAAAATGCCAAAAAAGGTCTTATCAGGTGAGGCGCGTCTCCACACAGCACGTGATAAAAAGGTTTGAACTTTTGAACTTTATTTTAAATGCACTTTCAACTTTATTTTAAGATCTTTTTAAAGGAAACTATTATTACGGATTTCTTTGCGTTTCATTCTAACTTTTTAAAACTCCTGACTTTCAGGTGCGTATATTATTTTTTAAAGCGTAGGAAAATTTTAGATTTAAGTTCAAATATATAAATAATAATAAAAATTTATTTCAGTTTTTGAAAATACGAGTCACTAAGGCTTCTACTTTTATTTTTAATTGTTCCAAATTGAATGTGATATAAAGGAACTTCGTTTTGCCTATAGATCGAACCTTACGAATGTTTGCGTGCGCAGTATAATAACTTAAAATAATTCATTACCACGCATTTTAAATTTAAAAGATAAAATCGATTTGAGATTTTTATTAATTTTTCTTCACCATTTGCCTTTATTGTTTATTCTGAATCTTTTCTGCAAATTTGGTCGGTTATTGCAAAATAACCCTGTGTATAGTTAAAAAGTCTTTTTTTTCTCTTATTTCTCAGACATGCCGGTTTCCTCACGATGTTTTCCTTAGCCGCTGAGCACGTGGTAAATTAGCACTTAAAAGCAAATATTCAAAAGCCGAAGACAGCTGGGCTAACTATGACATCGGAAAGCAAAACCCTCTTCCCCCCACCCGTGACCATCGGCATCGGTTCAACGCGATAAAATCCGTAAAATTAGCTTCATTTAATATGTAGTGCACATATCTGTACCGCATGCTTTTGAACTGACAGCGCTTTTCGTGAATGAAGTCACAAACATCTCTATACAGTAATCGTGATCCACACTAACTAACTATTACATCGGGACACCAAACAACTCAGTCCCCCCTGCCCGTCGTGACCATCGGTGCTGTAAAACACCCGAGACTTCGGGTATTTAAAAAGTTAAGCGCGATAAAATCCATAAGATTTGTCTCGTTTCATGTGTAGTATTAGCGTAAATATAAGAAATAGTTATGCACTCGGTTCAACTAACGCTTAAGCATTTTGATCTGACAACGCTTTCGATAGATGGCGCTACGTACATCTATATACAATAATCGTGATATCCACACCTATAGCTGGGAGCTATGGCAAATATGCTTACGTTACTTTTATGGCACTGCGATCTTTAATCCGCTTCACAAATGTGGTGATTAAAATTTAATCCACAACAAAATAATTCCAGCAATGGACTTATTACGTGGTGATAAAGAATAAGAAAAAGATTTGAATCGGTTTAGATAAAGTCTGATATATATATATATATATTTAACAGGAAAAAGCATTTAAGGTAAATTGATTTTTAAGATCAATTTGAAGACATTGCAATACCGTTAACGTTACATCCTGTTAAAGTCCACTGCTGAACATAGGCCTCCCCCCATAGATTGCCTCATAGAGGGGAATTTTTGTCTCCTGATTTCCTCTGTCGCCTCTTACGACTCACACGTAATGATACGGAGTAGTGGATATTCATACTCCACAACTACACGGTAATATTCCAATATCTGATATAAAAAAGAAATTCCAATATTAGGAAGGATTTGTGTTAGGACTTCAATAAAACTTCTTAAGAGATTTTGCAACCCATTGCATTATCTATCGCATTAACCTCGGGTATGGCTCTGAATAATGATTCGGATTAAACTCCAAATTTCACCAAACGGACATCGCGATAAGTTTCACGATACTACCAACATCATCTGGTTGCTTCGCGGTTCACCACTGTCCGCTTTACTAGGAGTTTTATATTATATTTATACTATAGCGTCCGTTGATCATTTTTCTTTTTTTAAGTATTTTACATAGCGTGCAGATTCGTATTCGTATTCGTATAATTATATAACAAAAGTTCAAAGTTATGCAGCTGTAAACAGAAACGATTTATTACTGGCATCCTTTTCGAAGCCAATGAGGGCCGCAATTGAAGGTAAAATTGTACGCGAATAGAAACAAAACCCAAAGTTTCCTCTTCGTTAATTTGACCTAGTTGTAACTTAAAAGGTGTAGTTAAATTATGTGAAGTAAGAACTCAGCCCTAGTTTTAACGGGGGCATCCACGAATTTTTAAAGGATAAACAAGTACACAAAGTTCACAAAGTTCACCTGATGGTAAGTGATTGCTGTGGCCCACAGACATCCACATCTATCCTCGATTACTAATCAAATTGCAGATGCGTTGTCATCTGTGAGGACAAAAATAGAATGCCCCCTTTCCAGTAAAAAGGATTTCTGGTTCTCTACACTCACTATGTGAAGCATAGCAGCGTTAAGCTGCTAGTTTACGTTGGCATTCTGTGAGAGCGCGGTACTTCCCCGGTCGAGCCGTGATTCGTGCTACAACTGTACTACTAATCTAGCTGCAGCATGGCTTGACCACGTAAAAGTTTCTGCCACAAGGGCGGCGCGACTTAGAAGTGAGCTGAAATATTTGACAGATTTTATAGCGCGGGAAGTGAATTTGTTAGAAAAGTGTAGAGGTTAATGGTTCTTTCTGAAATATTAGTTATATTGTATAATGTTTAAATTGAAAGAAGATAAACCAAACTGCAGATATTACTAAAAGTAAAAGTATTAAAAAAAGTTAAAAATGTGAAAAAATTTAATAATTTTTGTTTTTAATGGTGTTTTTTTATTCTTATGTTGATTTCATTTAATTTTTTTATCAATTTATTATCTACCTAAATATCACGCATAAACAATAATAACAGAATCGGTTGCTAAATATCGATTATGTAAGTACTGATTTTGTGGTTTTCCTGTGGTATATTTGGAAATTTAAGTGCGATCCGTTATGTTGAGGCCTGGTGATTCATAACACAGGGATTACCTTAGTATGCGTACTAGTTTATCACAAAGGTCACAGATTGTCTACAACCGTATTGTTTAAGTATTAATGTGTAAATTTGTACCTTTGTTTTTTTATAGAATGGGGTGACAAACGAGCACACAAGCCACCTGATGGTAGGTGGTTGCTGCGGCCCATAGACATCTACATCTATCCTCCATTTAAAATCAAAATGCAGATGCGTTGTCACCTGTGAGGACTGAGATGGAATGACTCGTTTCCAGTAAAAAGGGTCTCCGGTGCTCTACACTCACCATACGCTGGTATTCTGTGAGAGAGCGTGGTCCTTTCCCGGCCGAGTCGACCCATTCGTGCTACAACTATACTGCTAATAACTGCAGCATGGCTCTACCACGTATAATAGTTGTGAAGAGGAAATGAAAGTGAATTTATTGTATTGTAACTATTATTGTTTATTCTATTTTATCATATATCATCTATCACACATCACATATAGTCTATTCTATTTTATCAATTTTGAGGTATTGTGTATCCGCTCCAAACTACTCCGACTTTGCTTGAATAATGTCATAATATGAGACTATTTGTTAGGTAAATTAAACCCATCTGTTTGAGGTGGAGTCAGGGTGTGGAAGCAATATGTTTTATCTGGCAACATATGCTCTGAATAGGAGGTGTTACAATACCATATTCAGGGAAGGATTTGACGGCTCCGGGGTGCAATTATTTAGCATTGCGTTGTAGCGTTGAATGCCGCGGGCTTGAATCCCGCACGGAACAAGTATTTATGCGGCTCACAAATAATTGTTCTGGGTCTAGATATATGTCCTTGTCCAATATATTTAAAATAAAAAAAGGATGACCCACAAGGGCTTTGGTGAAGTTTTCAGGTTCTTGTGGGTGAAGTTTTCAGGTGCTTCGAATTTCAAATTGACCAACCAAGACGAGGTATTTTTTATAGGATATAAATGACAAACCAGCACACTCTCAACTTTATGGTAAGCGGACTCTCTGGACCATAGACATCTACATCTATTCTCGAATATCGTAAATAAACTCGAATTAAAATGCAGATGCGCTGACAACCATCAGAACTAAGATGGAATGCCTCCTGTCCAGTGAAAAGGGGCTCCGGTACTTTACAATAATTATATGATAGCGCTAAGATACTAGTTTACGCAAGTATTCCAAATATTAACTTGTTTTGTACATGTTTGATAATAACCCGGGGCATGAGGTGGTCGCATCCAAAATATTTCCAAAATAAAATTAGCCAACAGTTTGTATAACCTTTCTTATTGTATAATTTACTTTGAAAAAAAAAATCCAGTTCTGTTTTGTTTTATTCCATTCCATTCTGTTCTATTCTATTCTGTTCTGGTCTGTGTGAGGGGAAGCTGCGCCTATTAACCTAAATGAATAGTAAAATTAAATAGTGTGAAAGTAACGAGAGACCGCCTCACTTGTCTACCTCTATTCCCATTTATCTAACAATATCACAGTCTGTTATCATAAGAAACATGGCAATGCAACTGGAACATAACAATGGATGTACAACTGGAAACAGATAAGAGAGTACACAAATACAGGAACACCAAATAAGGCTACAGAAAAGTAAAAAATAACATAGAAATAAATAAATATTATTCCTTATTCAAGAGTAAGAACTAAAGAACCATTTATTTATTTATTCTTTATTGCATTCCTTAATATACAAGAATGCAAGGGCGGACTTAATGCCTTAAGGCATTATCTACCAGTCAACCCATGAAGTGGTGAGAATTTGAGGTAGGTGTAGCAATATAAAATAAAAAACAAAATAAAAATGATAATTAACTACATAATATATACATTTTACTAATATATAAAATAACTCGTTGGTCTAGTGGTTGTAGTAGTGCGACTCCTGATCATGAGGTCGTGGGTTCGAATCCCGGATCGCTTTAGGGTTCTATCAGACAGGAAGCGGTCACGCGTTCAAGCGTTCCGCGTTCGCGTTTTGCATTTGAGTGTTCAGTTGCTCACCAATCACGAACGCCTATGTTCTGGTTGACCGACGCGGTCAGAATGCCTGCTGTCTATGTATGTCTATGTAACGTAATACAACACAAAGAACGCAGAACGCGAACGCGGAACGCTTGAACGCCTGAACGTCTTCAGTCTGATAGATCCCTTAGATGCCTCATTTTATTTTCAATAAAAAGGGTCTCAACTGAAAAATAAATATAAATAAATAAAATATTTAATCTTCTATATCAGACTGTAAAGTTCAAAACTGGCCATAAGAATCTACAGTTGTAGGAAGGACTTGGTTTCATTTTTATACGTGGTAGAGCCACGCTGTAGCTAAATTATGGTTGTAGCACGAAACACGGCTCGACCAGGGTAGGATCACGCTCTCACAGAATACCAGCCTAAAATAACAGCTTAATGCTACTGTGTTTGTATGGTGAGTGTAGAGAACCGGAGATCCTTTTTACTAGAAAAGGATAGATATTGCCTGTGTCCATGGGCCATAGCAACTTCAATTAGAATAAACCACTTACAATTAGGTAGACTGTGTGCTCTTTTGTTACCCTTCTTCTATAAAAAATAACTACGGGACAAATATGGTGATTGATTCTTATATGCCACCACCACACGGTACAGTTTCTCCATATTTATTTTTAATGTTTACAAGTCGAGCCGTGGCAGCTCAGGGGCCAAGCACTCGTTTTTAATTCCACAGTACGCGAGCAGTCCGGATTCTATCCCTGCTGGCACCATTGAAATTGTTAATTGCAATTTTAAGTGCTGATTTACCACGTACTCGGTGGTGAAGGAAATAATTTAGAAGAAAGCTGAATGAGAAATGAGAAAAAAAACTTTGAAGACATATGAAGTTCGCCAACACGCACTAGGGTAGCTAGGTGGACGTTTCTGAGAGCAGGCATATGCCCAGGAGTGCATAAAAAGGATCCACATAGTATCTATGTATTCTATCTTTAAATAATCATCCTAAATACATGTCATAGAGGGGGATCTGCTCTCTGTTATGTTCTTTGTAAATTTGTTTGTGGTGTACAATAAAGTATATTCATTAATTCATTCATTCATATAGATTCACTAGCTGTTACCCGCGGCTTCGCCCGCATGGTCACTGGGAAATGAACTATCCATTGCTTTTTGAATTGAAAGAAAACTGAGTTTTATAGATTTGTTAGAGATGCAGCCATTAAAAGGAAACTGAGCAAAATTGATTCGTCAGCCTATTTAAATGTTTTGAAACGCAGGGATAGGAAAGCATGTAAATAGCCTATTTATTCCAAATGGAAATGGGATATTTTTTTAATTAAAGGAAACTGAGCATAATTATCCGTCAGGGATGCAGACTTTTGAAAAGAAACTGAGCTAAATTGATTCGTCAGAGATGCAGTTTTCTGTATTGAAAGGAAACTGAGCCAAATAAAAGATCCGTCAGAGATGCAGCCTTTTGAGTTCAAATGAAACTGAGCTTAATAGGTCCGTCAAAGGTGCAGCATTTGGAATTGAAAAGAAACTGAGCTAAATAGGAAATTTTGAATTGAAACGGAAGATCTGTGGGAATTCTGATTAATAAATTGTGGGAATTTTGGAAAAAAAAAACTAACTGAACACTATTTTAAGACGCTACTGTACACAATGTTATATATTTTTCCATTCGTGGAAAGAATGTGGAGATTCTGGGCATTTGACACACACGAACATGGTACATACAGCTGACCATGAGAGAAGCACGGTTTTTTCTAAGTAGACCCCCGCTACCTGTAACGTTTGCCCTTAAGCTTTATTAATTGTCATTGCAAAACTGAGCTTAATAGGGAGCTGCAACCTTTTGAATTGAAAAGGAAGATCTGTGGGAATTATAGGGATCTGTGGTATAATAACATTTTCACCTTTTCCTACGTCTGTCAAATTTGTAGCACCGATTATATTTCGTCCAAGATGTGCCTTGTCCCGTTAAATAACCGAGGAGCATCTAAATTTCGCATTAGTATGACTGGGATGCATAATTTTAATTGAAGATTATGTGAGGGCACACCTGACAACTCTATAGAGAATTTAGAAACTCTGCGGGATATGAAGTGCTCTGTTCTGTGTCCATAACTGTGTCTACTGACAAATACTCTGTTATTTCTCCTGCTACTTCTCTTAATATATCTGAATTTATTTTGTTAACGCTCTCTTTTTGGTACAAGAATCGCCCTTTCACATAATCATTTGTCTTCATGCATGTTGTTCGTTAAATCTGAATAAACGCTCGCAATTAATTCGGAATGACGCTGTACTAAATTACAAAAAATCTCTCGTCAATTTAACGCAGCCCTCAGCATCCGTTTCCAACCGCCTAACGCCAATTTTTAATAGTGTGTCAGCATAGGTTCCAGCATTGATATCATTATACAAATGCACTCTCATATTCGTAGTCAAACCGAATTTTGTCACCTTGTTCCATACAATAGACGACTTGAGGCATGCTTTAATTTCATCTGCAGGTGTGCCCTTTTGAATGACAGGTAAAGTTTGGCGAAAGTCACCAGCCAGTAAAACCACCATTCCTCCCATTACATCGTTATTGCTGCGCAAATGCTGGAGCGTTCGATTTAGCGATTCTACGGCTTTTTTATGCGACATTGTACTTTCGTCCCACACTAAAAGTTTGCATTATCGTAGCATTATAACTCGTGCACTATTTTTGCTAAAGTTGCAGGTCGGTGATTCTTCCTGGGCTAGATCTAGAGGGAGTTTTAAAACAGAATGTGCAGTGCGGCCCCCGCTTAGCAGCGTGGCGGCTATAACGGAGGAAGCTACGGCTATAGCAATGTTTTTATCTTTCCGTACTTGCGCTAATAATAAATTTAACAAAAATGTCTTCCCAGTTCCTCCAGAGGCATCGAAAAAGAAAAGTGCACCATTTACAGATTCAATTTGTCGTGATACTTTGTCAAAAACTCGTTTTTGTTCGGGAAGCAAGAGGGATACAAATTCGGCTAGTTGCTGCTGCAAAGATGGTATATCGTAGTTTATTTCACATATAATTTCATCACTTAGTTAATTTTTGGTTGTTCGCTGAGGGCTTATCATTCCAAAGCTGCTTAACTTTTTGCCTACCATTGCCATTACTTTATCTTCAATTTTTCCAAGTGCTTCATTATAAATGTGTTCATTTTATGTCATGTATGCGTGTGTCTGCTGTAACCTTCGCAAAATATCTTCCGCCATGTACTCTTTATATTTGTCCCACAATTCATGTGCATTAGATAGCCCGCAAGATGATATGAGAGTTGCATAAAGATTTGGTTGGTGACTGGCACTGCACAGCTACCTCCATGGTTTCATCCCAGTAATTATCGTTTTCTAAAAGATGCAGAGCTTCACATGCTTCTCTATAAGTTGCGCATTCCTGATCGTTGACAATTTTAAGGTCTATATATCCTGTAGGACCTTGAACATGATGCAGCAGCAATCGTAAACAGAAACATTCAAAATTAGTTACATGGACGGTATACACACGACCAAGGGCATCTGATGACTTTACCCGGACCAATTTGCAACAGGTGCGCCTTGAATACGGCGTTTCCACTCCTTCCTAGATGTGTTCCAAGTATAATAGCGGAGGACTTCAGAATATAACAACGTTTTTGCAAAGGGGTCGGTTTGACAAAGTCGAAAGAAGGCTGTTAGTGTAGTTTTTGGCAGTGATGCCATTCTTTCTTGGAAATTTCTTTCGGTGAAATATACACGCTCTCCATTTTCTAAGTGCACAACAAGGTTAGTAACTGTTGGATGCATGTCGGTAAAGGGAAGCCAAGGAGACGCCACGCTGCCTCGTTACTGCTGACATAACGCCCTGCTTGAAAGGTCTGTACTTCATTAACGGGATTTGCCTCACCTTCACTCCTGAGATTAAATATAGCTTGGTCGCTTCCTTTATTTATGTACTTAAAGATATACCTGATTGCGCGAACAGAGCTACATGCTTCTACATTAATGTGAGAATTAAACATTTTACATAGAATGGGCGAATACGGGACAATCCAGCTGTTATCTTAGGTTTCGAACGCTCCAAAGCGAGATTTGGTTGTAACTTTACTACCACCATCTTCGGGAGCTCTGCGTCTTTATAAAGGGAAGCCATTGTCATTGTGCACTGTTTCTTTTAATAGCTATTTAGGGAATTTCTTTGTACATTTTCCTTCTTTCATACATGGCGATATTGAATTTCGTGCTCCACATGGACCGTGAATATGATATATTTAAATAATATATTTCGGGCGATGGTATCATACAATTCTTTATCTTGCTCAGGATCTGGAATCTCGGCGCTTATTATGTCGTCTATTTGGCTGGGCCGCAACTTCTCTTTAAGCCATATTAGAATATGGGCATGCGGTAATCCTCTTTTTGCCATTCAATTGAATACATGAAGCACTGCACCTCTCCTAAAATTTTCCCTTTGTTAATTACATACATTAATTTTTGTACTTTTAGTCTGAATACTCTAGCAATTAAAACGTGTCTGTCAGTACTTTTTTGGCCCGGCATTAGCTCCTCGGTTATTTCTTTCTATGTGGGATTGCAAGTAAAAGTAACAAAAAGATCAGGTCTTCCGTAAGTTCGTACATAAGCGAATGCGTCTTGTGTATACTCATGTAGGTAGCGGAGACTGTTAACGAATGATGAGGGCAGAATTACCGTTTTACCTAAAATTCTGGGGTTTACATTGGCGTCGATAGAAACTGCATCTTGTAAATGTATATAATTCTCAACGCGCAGCATTAAAATCATTTTCTCGCAACATCATATGATACGCATATAAATACATACATGATACTTTTTTGTTCGTAGTAGGCTCCTTTGTGACCGGGTTAATGAGTAGAATTTGAAAATGATAACCCTCTTGTCCTTTGCAATAAATCAATGGGTATTGCAGAGCGTCATAAATCTTGTGTGAATCGGCTACCCATTGCAACGTATCGTCACGTGCTCGCAAGACAACGTCTCGTGAAGAAAATTGATCACCACTAATTACGGCTGCTATTTCGTTTACCTTAGGTGCATTGTAGCGCCTTTCATGCTCTTCTCGAGGGGTCCGATCTGCGTGAATGACGACTTTATAATCCCCTTCAGGTAGGTTTTCTAAAGCAGTTTTAAATATTTTCACTAAAATGTTACGTTCATGCAAGAATCTTTGAATTTTTAACACTGTGTCTCTCTCAACTCCCTGGATAAATTAGCAGCGACGGTCTACCTCAATTTCTTCGTCATCGATAAAATATACTTGTAAAAATTTATGCTGTTCGTTTTCAGCTTGAAAAAGTAAACCTATTCTAAGATAAATTTGCCGTCATTTGAAAGCATGAGTTATATTTCCGGATCCTGTTTAAAAAGCGCCGCGACTCATGGGCATCATATAAAAAGAGAGTTTTCAAAGGTTCTTCCGGTTCCCCAAGTAACGGAAGAGACACTTTCCATTGGAACAGCACATGCCTGCGGTCTCATCTTTCCATTTCAAAGCACTGCAAAATCGACACGCCTTGTCCATCAGTCCGATAACAACTAACCTGTGATTTTTATAATCAATCAACGGATCATAATTGAATGCTACGTCATTAAAAACCGACCAATTGTTTCTTTGAAAATTTTGTCGACGTTCAGCTAATATATATATATACACATATATATATATATAAATATATATATATATATATATATATATATATATATATATATATATATATATATATATATATATATATATATATATATATATTATTTTTCTTTCTTATATTATATTTTTCTTATAATTTTGCACAGTTTTTCTTATTGTAATGCCGATTCATTCGTAACCACATATAAGAACTGTATTCATTTCTGTTCAATAAATATTACTAAGGCTTATTAATAAGGCTTACTAAGAACTGTTTCTGCCACAGTTAAGTAATAACTAAGGGTGAAAGCGTGACAGGTGGTGATAGTATTTCTGATCCATACTTATAATCACGCCTGTAACCCTTGCGGGGTAGGCAGAGCATCAACGGATTACTTAATATCGTCTGCGAGGTTATCGCCTATTCTGTGAATTACAATGCACCAAAACGTTTGAAGAAAATCAGCTGGGGAATTTTATGTTTTTTATCGCTCTCTTCCTGGTCCTGCGTGGAAAAATACAGATCCATACATTTTTTATCTTAATTTTGGTAAAAAGACATAATAATCCAGATATTCTGACCTTCTGTGTTCGTCCATCGTACAGTTTGTCCGTCTTGTAGAATCACGGTAGCGCCACCTAGCTGAATTTAATTTTGCAACATATTCGATTTTCCCACGGGAATGATATGTTTTTCCGCAAAAAAAAGTAGCCTATGTCACTCTACATCCACCGAACTATCCTCATAGCAAAAACCATGCCATGCTGACGCTCTGTTGCGACGTGAAACAAGGACAAACTTGTGCAACATATTCGATTTTTCCACGGGAATGAGATGTTTTTCCGCGGAAAAACATCTTATTCCCTTGAAAAATAGAATATTTCCCACAGGAACGGGAATGAGATGTTTTTCCGCAGAAAAAAGTAGCCTATGTCACTCTACAGCCACCGAACTATCCCCATACAAAAAATCATGCCATGCCGACGCTCTGTTGCGACGTGAAAGAAGGACAAACAAACAAACAAACACACTTTCGCATTTATAATATTAGTATGGATAAACTTGTTATATGATATGAGCTCTTACGTACCTCTCGCAGTTTAAGACATTGGTCTTAAACTTTGGAAGGGTATTACACCCCAAGATAATGCTAGTGAAATCTCACGATACGAGGCACATTATCTATTAGCAAAATTATCTAATAAACTATCTAAATATACAATACATAATATTATAATATACTAATAATTATCTAACACATTATCTAATAGCGGAAGCAAGCGCGAGTGCTGATCCGGAGTTCTATCTCTTAAAAATTGGTTAAAAGAGGTCTTTCGAAAAATTCTCATTCTCAGCCCGAAATAGTAAACGGTGATTCCCCAGTGCTTATTTAAGAATATGGACGTTACTCCTACGTCTCGCGCTTTCAGATTTCCGTCCCATCCTGCACATACACACACACGTGAACTACAGTTCTGTCCTACCCAGACGACTACTATACATTGAAATTGGCCTCCGTGGCCGAAACTTCATCGGGAACCGAATTGGCCTCGAAACGGTTATTTTAGTAATAACCATTCCTGGAAGCATTTATTGTGAGCATTCTTAAAAATAGTATACTATATTTTATGTAAATTACCGTTTAGTGACGGTGTAAGAATATCTAACACCCCATATTATCCCGTGGGTGTCGTAAGAGACGACAGAGGGAAACAAATCAGGAGAGAGCAGCGGCTTCATAATAACGACTAAAAATATAAAGCCGGCCTGTGTTTAGCAGTGAACTTTAACAGTAGGCTGTAACGTAACGGTATATTGCATACTACAAAGGTGCATACTTTTAAGTATGCTTTTCCGTACGCTAGTAATGAGAATGTATATCTGTACCCTGAATTCTATTATTTTATAATAATAATAATAATTTATAATAATAATAATAATAATTTATTTTATAGTTAATAATAATAATAATTTTTTTCACGCGCTTAAAATGGATGTCCGTGGGTGTGGAACCAAGGAACCACTCCTCATTGACGCGGTCATAGGCAAAGTGGTGAAACGCAACCGTCGGAACTTCTCTGCCGCCTGGATATACTATAGAAAGGCGTTCGACTCAGTACCCCATACATGGCTAAAGAGGGTCCTCGAGCTGTACAAGATTGACTGTACAGTTAGAAACTTCCTCGAGCAGTGTATGGGGCAGTGGAGTACGATCCTTTGTCATCTGGGTGAGCGGTTGATGGCTGCGGAGAACCATATAAGGGTAAGAAGGGGTATCTTCCAGGGCGATTGTCTGAGTCCAATCTGGTTCTGCCTCTCTCTGAACCCTCTCAGTACCTTACTGGAGGGCTCCGGAAGAGGATTTTAGCTACGGAAAGGAGGGACAAAAGTGACCCACCATTTCTATACGGATGACCTCAAGTTATTCGCCTCCAGTTGCTCCCATCTTATGGAACTGCTAAACATCACTTGTAAATTTAGAAATTCCATTGGAATGGAGCTGGGGACGGATAAGTGTGCGGTTCTCCATGTTGAAAGGGGAAGGGTTGCTAACTCTGAGGGCATAGACTTGTCTATGCCCGTCAATTTAAGGACCCTTTCCGAGGCTGAAACATACCGATACATGGGTATGTCACAGAACATCGGTATCGATGAGGCTGGTATGAAACGGTATGAGTCAGTTTGCGACGTGTTCTATGCACGCTTGACCAAAGTGCTTAACAGCCTTTTGTCCGGTGTGAATAAATAACACGCATATAACTGCTGGGTCATGCCTGTCCTCATGTATACCTTTGGCATACTCAGGTGGACTCAGACTGAGCTTAACGCCCTGGATAGAAAAGTCCGCACTACCATGACGTCCCATAGGATGCATCATCCGAGATCGTCGGTAATGAGGCTGTACTTGCCGCGAAGGCATGGTGGGCGTGGCTTTCTGAGCGCGCTCACCATGCATAATCGCGAAGTGTGCAGTCTCTGTCAATACTTCTTGGCGAGATCGGATGATCCATTCTATAATGACGTCATTTCTAGTGATAAAGGGCTTACCCCTCTATCGTTAGCCAAAGAGCAATGGCAGGACCCAGCAGTGCTTAGCATTTCCGACCGGAAGACCGTATGGAAGGAGAAGGAGCTCCACGGGAGGTACTACAAGGCTCTACATGAGCCCTTCGTAGATACAGTCGCCTCCCCTCAACTGGCTACGTTTCGGTGACCTCTTCGGGGGAAACCGAGGTTTTTGTCTGTGCAATACAGGATCGGGTTATTAAGACCAACAACTATCGGAGATACATCCTAAAGGATGGCACCGTCGACGTCTGTCGAGCTTGTCGCCATCCTGGGGAGTCACTTAGGCATGTCATCTCCGGTTTTTCGGCGCTTTCTAACTCTGAGTACTTGCACAGGCACAACCTAGTAGCTAGAATTCTACACCAAGAGCTCGCTCTGAAATACGGTCTCGTGGACTGGAAAGTGCCGTATTACAAGTACTTGCCGGAAGCCGTACTCGAAAAAGACCACGCCAGGCTCTAATGGGACCGGGCCATCATCACAGACAGGACTATTCTTGCGAATAAGTCTGATATTGTGCCGATGGACCGGGCACAGTCAAGGATATTTTTGATCGACATTACCATTCATGGAAGTTTTCGCTAAGCTTAATAAACAAGAGAATAAATCTGTTGTAATATGTGGAGACTTTAATATCAATCTCCTAGAAGCTTCCTCCACTAATATTAAATTTAGATCATTGTTTAAATATTATGGTATTTTTAATTTATTTTTGGAGCCAACACGTATTGCTGAATCTAGTGCAACATGCATAGATAACATTTTTACAAATGTTAAGCCGTTCAATAAATGTATAATTCAAAAATTGAGCTCTGATCACTGTGGACAATTTGTTTCATTACCTTATGTTCACAAAAAGCAAGTAGATAAAAAAGTAGTGTTTGTTCCAGAAAATGCACATCGCTTGGAGAAGTTTAGAAGTAACATAGTAAAAAAACTTCCATTACTTTCATACCAAAATAATCCAAATTTTTTGTATACAACATTATTTAAGCTCATTTGCAATGAATTTAATAATACTTTTACTTCTAAAACATTTTCCTTGAATAATCGTAAAGCATTTAATGAATGGGCGACAGTAGGAGTCCATAAGAGTAGACAAAGGTTATATGAACTTTACAATGAAAGGTCATATAATCCTAGCGTCGAATTTAGGGAATATGTAAAAAAATATTCCAAAATATTTAAAAGAGTGTGCTCCTTAGCCAAGTCATTGTATTTAAGCAACAAAATAAAGACTGCTTCTAATAAAATTAAAATGACATGGAGTATAATTAATAGTGAAACTGGTAAGGTCAACTCTCGCAAATCAAACTACCAGTTAAGTTTTAACAATAAATTAACTAAATCAGATCAGGACGTTGCAATAGTTTTTGAGAAATATTTTACTGATATTCCGATCTTAACCACTAAGTCACTGAATTCTTCTCCTACCGTCTTTGAATCATTACTTAAACAAAATGTAAATGTGTGTACAAAGAATTTTACATTTCATAAAGTTTCATCAAAAGATATTGTAAAATATTTTAAGAATATTGATATTAAGAGAACCGCCGATCTATGGGGGATTTCTGTTAAAGTTATTGCGTCTATAATAGATAAAATCGCACCTCAACTATCTATTATTTTTAATAGTAGTATCAAATCTGGTGTGTTTCCTGATTTAATGAAGCATAGTAAAGTAATAATTTTATTTAAATCTGGTACTACATTGGACCCCGCTAGTTTTAGACCTATTTCTGTACTTCCAACACTTAGTAAAATTTTTGAAAAAATTATTCTTGATCAATTGTTAATTTTTTTTTAATGTAAATAAATTACTTCATAAAAATCAATTTGGTTTCACAAGGGGTCGCTCGACAACTGATGCTGGTGTTGAGCTGATTAAATATATATTTGATGCATGGGAGAATTCACAGGATGTTTTGGGTATGTTCTGTGACCTATCCAAAGCCTTCGATTGTGTTCACCATGAAACATTAATCAGGAAACTTCAACACTACGGTGTAAGAAATGATGCTCTTAAATTAATTATTTCATATTTAAGTGACAGAACACAAAAAGTTGTTATTAATAGTATGAGTTCTTCCGGGTCGATTGTACAAATGGGCGTGCCTCAGGGCTCAATTCTCGGCCCCTTTCAGTTTCTTGTATATATTAATGAGTTACCTTATATAGTAGGGGATAACCATGATATAGTATTATTTGCTGATGATACTTCATTAATTTTCATTAAAACGACAGTTATTAAATTACGACGAAGTAAATAATGCTATAGCTAAGTTAGTCAATTGGTTTAATGTTAATAATTTGCATTTGAATGGAACTAAAACTAAATGTATGAAATTCGTAACTCCTAATGTTAAAAATGTCAATACTAATGTAATTTTAAATGGGGAGGAACGGAGTCTTGTTGATACCACCATTTTTCTTGGAATCACACTGGACGCAAAGCTTCAATGGCTCCCCCCATATATCAAAACTACCTAGCAGACTTAGTTCTGCAGCATATGCCGTAAAAAAAAGATTAGAACTCTTACCAGTGTTGAAACAGCTAGAATAGTTTACTTTAGTTATTTCCATAGCATTATGTCGTATGGTATTTTGCTATGGGGACACGCGACTGACACTGAAATTATATTTATTTTACAGAAGAGGGTCATTAGAGCAATATATAATTTAAAACCAAAAGAGTCACTGAGACAAAAATTTAAGGAAATTAATATATTAACTCTGGCCTCTCAATACATTTATGAAAATGTAATGTACGTACACAAAATTAAAAGTAGTTTTGCGAAAATAAGTGATATTCATTCTGTAAATACTAGGAGCAGACACAAGCTAGTAGTACCAGTTACTCGACTCCACCGAGTCAGTAATTCATTCTTGGGGCGATGTATACGCTTTTACAACAAAATCCCAGAAAATATACAAAATTTGCCATACACAAAGTTCAAAAATGTTATTAAACTAAGTTTGTATAAAAAGGGTTATTATAATATTAAGGAATTTATAGATGATAATAACCCCTGGGAAGGGTGATCGCTACCAAGCTATTTCTAATGTCTTGTGTTGTTGATTGTAAACATGATTGTAAGCTATTATTAAAAAAAAAGTCCCGCTGGGTTTCTTGCTGGATCTTCCCAGGACCGAGGTTTTTTTTTGTGAACCAGTGGTAAATTAAAAAAGTGACTTTCAATAAGTATTTTTATAATCTACATTGAATAAAAAAAGTTTCTATTTCTATTTCTCGTGATAACCTCGTGAAAGCCGAAACAGATAAGCGAACAAAATATCTGGACCTGGCTCACGAGGTGATCGACATGTGGGGTGGTCTGCCGACCGAAATTATTCCTGTAGTCGTCTCTGCGAATGGGCTAATCCCAGTCAGCCTCTCGGGTCATCTGAGGCGACTGGGACTCCATGACGGACCGCTCCGAGCTCAAATGCAGAAGGCAGTTGTCCTCGATACCGCCCGCATCGTCCGTCGGTTTCTTTCCCTTTCCTCCTAACCCTCGGCCGTTTGATCTCCTCTGCCGAGGGCTTCCATCTGGTTGAATCTTTATTTATTTATGTAATTTTTGTATTTATTTTATTTTATTGATATTTATGTATATTTATCTTTTTAATTTATAATTATATATTTATAGAAACCAACCAGATGAGAAAACTATACAGATACCCCTATAATAATAATTTATTTTATTTTGATAAACTGTACAAATGACTCCAATTAGTCTTAATTTATAATAGTCTATAATAACAGGCACCTAAACTAGGATAAACCTGTATCTCAGGTGTATGATTTTAATGGATATATGTAAATGTGTAAATTGCATTGACTTGATTGTACAAAAAAGGGCCGAGGAATGTAAAAAATCTATGCATGAAATAATGCCTTACTCTAATGTTAGTTTCAATT
This sequence comes from Parnassius apollo, assembly GCA_907164705.1. Lineage (NCBI taxonomy): Eukaryota > Metazoa > Arthropoda > Insecta > Lepidoptera > Papilionidae > Parnassius > Parnassius apollo. The sequence goes on along the minus strand of CAJQZP010000432.1, from coordinate 80,140 downwards.
ACTTTATCTTTGCGTCTTTTGTCAGTGACCTCTCTTCTGTAGGGCAATTTTAAGTGCTGTTTTAGTAACGTACTCATAACGAATAACTGGCGCACTGAGAGGACATTATAGGATTTGTATAAGAGATGGGATGGAAATAGAATAGGGCGGAATGTTGCAACTTTTAATACAGCTCTTTGAGCGCGTTTGTGGTAGCAGTGTAGTTTTAGCTGCTCCACCCCATGAGGTTATACAATAGGTGAGTATTAACTAACATAATGCGTAATATACTTGTTTTACTACCTTAATATCAGCTGTTTTAGTAACGTACTCATAACGAATAACTGGCGCACTGAGAGGACATTATAGGATTTGTATAAGAGATGGGATGGAAATAGAATAGGGCGGAATGTTGCAACTTTTAATACAGCTCTTTGAGCGCGTTTGTGGTAGCAGTGTAGTTTTAGCTGCTCCACCCCATGAGGTTATACAATAGGTGAGTATTGACTAACATAATGCGTAATATACTTGTTTTACTACCTTAATATCAGCAAAAGAACGATTTTTTTTAAACAAACATTAGTTTACGAACTCTATTGCATAGCTGGTTTATGTGGTTTTTAAATGTAAACGTAGAATCTATAATTATTCCAAGTTACTTAATATATATTTTTTGTATTAGAAATTACTGGGCAGTAACATTTAGACTCTGTGACTGAGTAACATTGATGTGCATAAATTTCTGGGATGGTTGTATGCTGGGTTGAGCTGCGCATAGAAAAATTAATATATTTGGTTTTGTCCGTATTCAGTATTAATAAGTTTTGTTGGAGCCATTTATTAACTCTATCAAAACCTTGCTGAGCATATAAATAAGCACAGTATCATCTGCGTAATCTATAATTAAATTTTATATGTTTAGTGTTTCTATTGGTAGTTATAATTTTATGATTGTAGGTTTTTTTTATTTGATGGAGTGACAAACGAGCACACACATAGGTAGGTAGGTTTTTTTTATTTGATGGAGTGACAAACGAGCGCACAAAATGCAGATGCGTTGTCACTCGTGAGGACTTTTTTTTTCAAACGATACCTCTACACTGGGATTTTATCCTGTATCGTGGGGGCAGCATAAATTTCACGAGGACAAACATCCAGACCCGGAACATTTACTTGTAGGCCATACAAGTACTTGTTACGTGCGGAATTCGAACCCGCGGCCCTTAGCGTTGTATCTCATTATTAAGCCACTGCGCCACGGAGCCGTCTTACTAAGGACTAAGATGGAAAGCTCGTTCCCCGGTCGACCCGACCCATTCGTGCTACAACTATACTACTAATTTAATTGCAGCATGGCTCTACCACTTAAAAAATCATACAGTTTTACAGAATGATATAAACTTCCTAGCCCTACATACAGCCCCACAATATTGAAAGCTTTTGACAAATGAGTGCTATGTAGCGAATATTATTTCAATTTTTAATGATAACGATATTTTGAAATAATTTTGTGTATTTTTTTGTAAAATTCTTTTATAAATAAACATATATGTAGTAGAACCGTGATGCCGCTATCTTATGTTTCCACCATAAACGAATCGGTCCGACCGGGGAAGGAACACCATCTCACAGAATACCAGTGTGAAAGAACAGAATAATGGTGCTGTGTTTTATATGATCAGTGTAGAGAACTGGAGATACTTTTAAGTGGTAACGAGGTATTCCATGTTGGTTCGAAAGCGTAACAACGCATCTGCATTTTCATTCTTAAACGATGATAGAGGTAGATGTCTACAGTACACACTTGCAACTGGGACTGTAAGTTCATTTGTCACCCTTAAACTATAAAAACCACATTTGACATTTAACATCAGGATTACAATAAATCCGTAAATTACTTCAATAATATTAAAGAACATACTTTTAGAAGTAATAATCCACTAATACTAAACCAAAAGTACGACGCAATGTTAATTAAAAATGCATTTGCATTATTAATCCCGCAATATACTCCAGGTAAGCAATAATTATCACATAAATATCATTTTCACGGGAAAACAAAGCCATATTGTTTACACTGGGCCTTAATACTACGTAGCATATGCATACGTGTACGTACTATATACCTAGTAATTTAGAACCAAGCATTGTTGCGAAATAATTACTATATCTCGGCAGTACAGTAAAATTAAACATCGACATAAAGAGAAACAATATAGTTTTATTTCTTAATCAATTAAGAAATAAATGGAAGGAGGAATAATAATTTAAAAAGAATAAAAATGTATTACTTTAAAATTTCTCTACCCGGATAGCTCAGAACAATATGCTTTAGTTATTGTTCCGAGCCGGTAGTATATAGACCAATCTGTAACTGAAGCATGTTACCTGATATGGTAAATGATGGACGTTAAAATATACATAAATCTTTATGCAATATAAATTTTTATCACCCTGTTGTTTGTTTAGTTACATAAAGAGCAATATGCTTCGAGTCGAGTGGAGGGTGAATTTTATTGTTATAGAAGAAAGGGTGAAAAACTAGCATACAGTAGCATTTATAAGAAAATGATGTGGACCATAGACGCCTACGTCTTTCCTCGATTAAGAATCAAGACATGGATGCATGGTGACCCATATGGTCTAAGATTAGAATGACACTTTACCAGTCAAATTAAAAAAGTAAAAGTTTTAACGAGGTAGATGCACACTGTGCTATATCTTTATTTTGGCTTAAGCACCATTGTGTCTGTGATTCGACTGCGGAAGTACCACGCTCGCACTGTATACTAGCGTACAATAGCAGCTTTATGCTGCTGTGTTTCGTATGGTGATATAAAAAATCTTTTTTTACTGGAAACGAGGCGTTTCATTTAAATCGTCAGGTGTAACAACGCATCTAGTTTTGATTTTTAATCGAGTATATATATTATATGGGCCACAACATTCGTTTACCATCAGGTGGACTGTGTGCTCGTTTGTCACCGTTATTTTATGAAAAAAAGTTTTTGTGAGATTAATGAAAAAAAGAATGTTTTATTAGTGTCACTCAAATAGCATGCCATAAATGGTGATTAATGCGACTTTGGCTTTGCGAGTGTATATATGGTGGGCTACTCACGCCTATAACTTCATTCACAGTTTTCCATCTATACCCATATTAGTTGGCTTATTGTAGTTCAAAAGGTTCGCTACTTTATGGACTCTGTTACAACCATAATAAAGCTACAGCGTGGCTCTACCATAAAAATTTATTATTATTATTTTTTGCGCTACAAATTGGGGAAAGACCACGCCTGCATAAAAAAGTAAAATTAGTGCTCATATTAGTCCCAATGCTGGGCACAGGCCTTCTCGCATATCTAAAAGGGTTTTAGGACAAGTAAATGACCGCTGCACTGTCCCAGTGCGTGTTGGAGGTCTTTACATAACTTTGAATTTTTTTTTCTCAGTTCAGGATTTCCTTAAGATGCATGCTTCATCGACAATCACTTGGTAAACCAGCACTTGTAATTGCAATTAACAATTTTTTTTATTTGACCGTGTTGTGCAGAAATGATCCAACCCACAAAAAAAATTTCATTCACATTTGAAAGACAATGCATTTGTATTGTGGCAGATACCCTGTTATATTATTTAATGTACATCATTTTAAAGATAATTTAATTTAGATTTTGGTTTACTCGGTATATTAGGAAGTCCTTCGTACTTGCAAATAAACTGAAAAAGAGTCTCGGAATCATTATTTTGATGAGTTTGATTTTATGGGTTGGATCACACACGGACACATGAACACGGTTCAATTTAAAGTGACAAACAAACAGTCCACCAAATTTTAATTGTTACTGCAGCACATGTAATCCTACAATTAAATTAAAAAAGCAGAAAGGATGACAAAATGCTTCAAAGTCTGCAATTATATTGTCTCTCCTACCTTCCATCCCAAATACAGAAATGGGCGCACCGTTGTTCGTATATAGAAAGAGGTAAGAGAGAAGTCTACTTGGTTGCATTTCTTTACTGAAAAGGTGCTGTATCATCTAGATATACTAAAAATATAAACATTTTGAAAATAAGACGTAAACAGATTGATTACAACCTGTATTGTATATTCATATTACTGTATAAATAAAAATTTCAATAATTTTTAAAAGAAAAATACGATTTGTTTCCTTACCTTTTAATTATTCAATTTTAATAAATGTCATCCATTTTTATCATAAATATTCAGAATTGTTCTAAAATTCAAATGATATTGGAATTAATGTCAATATAAGTAACCTTCGAGTAATTAATACTGAAAGGTTAACCTCGAAAAATAACCACAAAAATATTTTTATGTTTGAGTTCGTTGAAACGAAAAAAAGACAAATCGTTCTTGCAACTCAAGGGCCAGAATTTCAACACAAAATTTCACAATATTCATGATCCATCTGCGTCATCGCTTTTATTAATTGTGTATTTCAGTATTTTATTTAAGTTTTCCACAATCTGATCATACTGAAGGAAAATATACGAATGAGATATAGGCGGGCTTGACCGGGAATGTACGAGTAATTACTCATATTGCATACTGAACAAATTCATGAACTTTTACGGGCTGGTAATGGTTATGATTGACTTAGAGCTTCGTCAGTCATCAGGTTGCTATCACCTTAACATATGAATGAAAAATTACGAGCTCACACACGTCCATACACGTTTACACAATCCTTCTTTATAGAATGAGGATAACAAACGAGCACACAGTCCTACTGATGGTAAGTGGATGCTGTGGCGCATTGAAACCTATATCTATCCTCGATTAAGAATCAGATTGGAGATGCTTTGTGAAATCAATTCTTGGGTTTTCTATATTCAGAAGTTATCAGTAACAGCACGGAGTCAGGATAGCTGGCAGTGTTTCACCCTCGTACCTCGGATAGCACGTAAAGCCGTTGGTCCTGTGCCTGATCTCTCTCTGGCCGTGTTGAAGTACTGTCCCATCGGACTGTGAGAGTGTAAAAATAGAGAGTTCACCTGTGCTTGCCCACCACTGACGACTAAGACAAAAAAACCTCATTAAAAGTTTTGATTGCTCCGTGGCGCAATGGCTTAGCAATGAGTTACAGCGCGAAAGCCGCGGGGTTAGAATCCCGCACGGTACAAGTATTTGTATGGCCTACAAGTAATTGTTCCGGGTCTGGATGTTTGTCCTTATGAAATTTATGTATTTAAACTGCCCCCATGACACAGGAGAAATTCCTAGTGTGGAGATAACGTTTAAAAAAAACCAAATAAAACCAAATGATCTCCGTGTCTCTTTACTGTATATGCAAAACACAGGAGCATTAAGCTGCTACTTAACGCTGTTATAATGTCCTCCTGTTGAAATTTTCTATCATAGCTACTAACCTCATCAGAAACTGGACAACTGCACAGGACAGGATCATAGAGTTACAGTGTACGCGCAAGCACAGGTGCAACCTTTATTCACTCACACTCATAGTCTGATAGAAAGTAGTCAATCGGAGATAACCAGACAGACATAAAGCGCAGGACCAAGAGCGTACTTTCCGAGGCACAGGGTGAAACACCAACTTCCTGACTCCGAGTGCTACAGAGAATTTCTTAACAGAAAAACTCATTATGATTTTTGGGCCGACGTGGCATTTGAACCTGGGACCTAATGATCAATAGCCTCGATTACGACCACTAGACCAACGAGGCAGTCAAACTTTTTTACGCTGCTAGTTTTATCCTAGGCAGTTGGGCACAAATTTTACCTATATTTAAGGCTTGCAAGTAGCAATAGAAAATAACGCAATCGGAAACATGAAAAATATTAATAAAAAAATACAAATTAAAGTACGAGACCGTAAATTTAGCTCCACAGCTAGGTCACGGAAAGAAAATATTGCTCCGGATATCCGAAATCGAGTGAGTTATTTTCATCGTCGTTCTTATTTTGGGGTTATGAAAATTAAAAATAATTTCACTCGTGACGCTAATACAAAAATACTCTGTAATTGTTTTGCCGCTAGAGCCTTAAATGTCACATCTCTCTCTCTCTCTCATTACCACAAAAAATATATAATCGGTGAGTCTTCAATAATCCAACGTGGATTATTGGAAAACTTTTATACTTTAGCCATACACACTTTATTTGTGTATGTGAGTGTGTGCTAATAATTTCTGTTTACAGAACTTTCAATACTGAGTCAAAAATAGACTGCCTAATAAAGGCCTCCCGTCTCTCATTTAATCATAGTCCCCCGCAGTTTTTATCACTCAATAAATATTTCGTTTTTTTTTTCTTCCATTTTCCTATATTGCCTTTTACAACACCTACGGTATGATATGGGGTAGTGGCTTTTTGTACGTCGGGATTATGCAGCGAATCAAAATTAGTAATCTTGGTTGCTTTTCTTTTATAGGAGAGGGGGCAAACGAGCATGCGGCTCACCTGATTGTAAGTGATTACCGCCGCCTATAAACAACTGCAACACCAGGGGAATTGCAGATGCGTTGCCGGCCTTTTAAAAAGGAGAAGGCTCTTGTCTTGAAGGCCCCTAAGTCGTTTCGGTCCGGAAAAATTTCCGGTGGTATTCGATTCCACAAGGAAGTTGTGAGAGGAAGAAAACTTCTTTTAAATCGCACGGTAATGGACCGCCAGTCATCCAGATGGTATATACACAGTTTTGTTACGATGTGCGATGGTGAAATTGTGCGGCTGGAATTAGTCCGAACAATTCCTCAGAGCACTCCCCGTGGTAGATGCAATAAAATACGCAAAGAGGTGCAACATCTCTTTGCATTGATAGTGTGTCAATCCGATCGGAAAGAGCTAAGTCGCCGACGATTTGAACAGCTCTGCGCTGGATGCAATCAAATGAAAGAAGCTGGCACTGGGGAGCCCCGGTCCAGAGATGTGAACAGTATCACATGTGCAGCCGAACATACGTCTTGTAAAGTTGCGGTGAGCCGGCATGAAATACTGTCCCGCTCTGCTGAGCACGCCAAGCTTTTTAGAGGACAATTTGGCCCAGTTTCGTGGTCACTTGGAAGAGATTCCAAGTGACCACGAAACTGCACGTCACTTGATATGTCGACGCCAAGGATTCAGATATTAGCTGAGGCAACAAAGGGAGTGCCTTGAAACTGAGGAGATACGGCGAACACGTTTTTTAAGTGGTAAACGCGCAAACTTGTGTCTTCTGGGGATTAAACTGGACTAGATTTAGTCGCCCCAGTCCGAGACTTTTTTCAACAAAGTTTCGACTTCAGACACAAATTTATCCCGGTACTCTGCGACGTTTTTCCGAGAAATATTGGCACGGCCGTTGTACAAAGCATCACCGGTTTGCAAAATGTCATTGAAGTGCGGAAGAAACAGCGTTGGTGATAGCTTACAGCCTTTTATCGTAATCCTAGTAATCGGAGCATGCACCGTCTACTACGACCTTAATGCTCCGATTAGCAAGAAAACTGGTGATTTAATTTAACAATATTTCGGGAAGCCCATTGGAAGGAAGCTTCGTAATAAGCGCCTTGTGCCTAACCCGATCGAAAGCCTTCGCTATGTCCAAACTAATGGCCAACGCCTCCCCCTTGGACTCTACTGCCTCCGCCCATTTATGAGTTAGGTAACCCAGAAGATCCCCAGCCTAGCGACCGCGACGGAAACCGTACTGGCGGTCACTAATCAGCTGGTGACCTTCAAGGTACCTCATGAGCTCGCTGTTAATAATGGATTCCATTATTTAAGAGAACAAGGAGGTGATGGCGATAGACCTATAGTTGGACGGATCAAAGCAGTTATCTTTTTTTAGGGATTGGGTGCATAAGGACTGTCTTCCATGATTTCGAGACAACAATTTTTCGAGAAGCCCATTAGAAGGAAGCTTCTTAATAAGCTCTTTATGCCAAATCCGATTGAAGGCCTTCGAAATATCCAAACTAACGGCCAATGCCTCCCCCTTGGAATCTACTGACTCCGCCCATCTATGAGTTAGGTAGACCAGAAGATCACCAGCTGATCGACCATGGCGAAACACGTATTGTCAGTCACTAATCAGCTGGTGATCCTCAAGGTACCTCATGAGCTGGCAGTTATTAACTGCCAAGTTAACAATAGACTCCATTGTTTTGGGAAACAAGGAGGTGATGGCGATAGGCCGGTAGTTGGACAGGTCTGAGCGGTCGCCTTTTTTAGGGATCGGGTGGACGAAAGCCGTCTTCCATGATTTTGGGACTATGCCGAGGGAGTAGGAGTACCGGAAAAGACGCGTTAGAATGGATGACAACTCCGGAGCACACGTCTCCAGCACAATAGGAGGGACGCCGTCTGGTCCTCTGGACTTGCTGACTCCCAGGGAGAGGAGTGCTCTGCGCACTGAGCGTTGGGTACACAGGACATCCTGCATGGAGCACTCACTCCGCAAGATGGTTGGCGAGGCGACAGAGCGGCACTGAAACCGAAGACAGAAAGCAACATTTTCCTAATAACTGCTAAATATAATAAAAAATGCGAGTGCCAACCTACCTGTCAAACGTAGTTACTGTGACAATAATCCTGTGTTCAACAGTCGGTTTTTGATACTGACACACTCATTAATTAATGACATGAATGAATAAATGAGTCATGAAAATGACACATGAATTTATTCATGAATTTAGTAATGAATGAAGAAATAAATCATGAATATGATATATAAATGCATTCATTAATTCATGACGTTTGTAATGAATGAATTAATGAATAAATAAGTTATGACCATGACACATGAATTTTTCATGAATTTAGAAATGAATTAATGAATAAATAAATCAAAACTATGATATATATGAATGTATTCATTCATTCATGATGTTTTCAATGGATGAAATAAATAATAAATAAGTTATGACTATGATACATGAATTCACTCATTTATGACTTTAGTAACGAATAAATAAATGAATAAATGAGTCGTGAAAATGACACATGGATGCATTCAAGACTTGTTATGAATGAATAGAACTTAAAAATCTAAGGCTGACTTTTAGAACAAAGTTTCGTGCGAAAAACTATTATAGGTGCAAAGCACGCATGTAACCTCGTTTTTGCTATTTTTTGTAATCTAAATAAATTTAGATTAACGTAACATAAACCCTCATGTTTATTACACAGAGGGTAAGCCTCAGATCTTAACACTAATATTAACTTGATTTACGCATTATAAAATTGAATGTTCTTGTGGAGTCAAGTTCCACTAGCAATTTTTCGGGGATTATACGAATAAGGGACCTTTCAGAAAAGAGACTACTCTTTTCTAAAAGGCCGGCAACGCATCTACAATTTTCCAGATTGCGCAGTTTTTCATGGGCTGCGGAAGGCTCTTACCATCAGATGAGCCACTTTCTCGTTTATCCCTTCTTTTGTAAAAAAATTTAGTTATTTTCTATTACTTGTTTTCTAACATTAGCGTATCATTAGTGCCGACACCGTGGCTGATGGCTTAGCAATGAGTTACGCCGCTGAGGGCCGCGAGTTCGAATTCCGCACAGAACAAGTATTAGTAGGTTCTACGTGTAATTAGTGTAGTGTAGATATTTATCTTTAATGATTTCTTATATTTACGCGAACACTATACATTGATTAAAAATACTTTTACGGATTTTATCGCGTTTTATTTATTTTATTTTTAATACCCGACGTTTCGGGTGCATTCCAGCACCCATGGTCATGGGGAACTGAGGTGACTGACGTCCCGATGTTAAAGTTAACCCGGAGTACCTTCAGCTTTTTAATTATTGTCTTTGATCCAATCTACGCAGAATGAACTAATTGTGTTTTGAAGTCTCGCAGTGGTATGCTTGGGTTTAGTTTTAATTTTATTAATTATAGGATCCCAAACAGGTGGTAGTATCCAGCCTCCTTCTCTATTGAAATTAGTATGTTTTTTTTTAATTTCAATAGCCTCACGTATCATACTTGGTAGAAATCGATGTTCTTTTGCGAGGATTTGTTTTGTAAAAGAGAGCCATACAGGCAATTCATAACTTAAATTGTAAAGAGTCCCTTGGAGAATTTTTTAAAGAAATAAACACATTAACTTTGGTATTGCAATTATCATCATCATCATCATTACAGCCCTTCACAAGTCCACTGCTGAACATAGACCTCCCCCAAGTAACGCCACAAAGCACGGTCCTGAGCCACCTGCATCCATCGACTTCCTGCATGTCTTACCAGGTCGTCACTCCATCTAGTGGGGAGTCGCCCTACACTAAGCCTACCGGTACGAGGCTGCCACTCGAGAACCTTTCTTCCCCATCGGTTATCGGTTCTTCGAGCTATATGGCAGGCCCATTGCCACTTCAGCTTACTAATCCGTTGGGCTATGTCGGTCACTCTGGTTTTACTGCGGATATCCTCATTTCTCAGTCTATCAGGCAGAGAAACTCCAAGCATAGCCCTCTCCATAGTTAGCTGAGCGACCTTGAGCGTCCTCATACAGCCAGCAGTGAAGGACCACGTCTCTGATCCGTAAGTCATCACTGGCAACACGCACTGGTTGTACACTTTAGTTTTCAGAGATTGAGGTATACCTGACGAGAAGATGTGTCGTAATTTCCCGAACGCTGCCCAGCCGAGTTGAATCCGTCGATTGACCTCTCGGTCGAAGTTGGACTTACCTAGTCGGACTATTTGTCCCAGGTAAACGTACTCGTCAACAACTTCAAGCATAGCGCTCCCAACAACTACCGGCATAGGTGAGACATGGACATTAAACGTGATCTTTGTTTTGTCCATGTTCATCTTAAGACCTATCCGTTGGGAGACACCATTGAGGTCATTGAGCATAGTGCTAAAATCCTCCAGCGATTCTGCCATAAGGACTATATCGTCGGCAAATCGAAGGTGAGTGATGTATTCGCCATTGAAGTTAATACCGTATCCTTTCCAGTCCAGTAGCTTGAAAACGTCTTCCAACGCAGCGGTGAAGAGTTTCGGGGATATAACGTCACCCTGTCTTACACCTCTCTGCAGTTGGATAGGTTTCGAACTCTGGTTCTGTACTCGGATAGCCATCGTAGCCCTACTGTACAAACACTTCAGCACTTCGATATACCGACAGTCAACTTGCCACCGCTGAAGGGACTGTAGCACCGCCCAAATTTCGACGGAATCAAAGGCTTTCTCATAGTCCACATACGCCAGGCAAAGTGGCAGATTGTACTCTTCGGTCTTCTGTACAATCTGCCGCAGGGTATGTATATGGTCTATGGTACTGAAGCCTTTTCGGAAACCGGCTTGTTCGGCAGACTGGAAGTCGTCGAGTCTGCGTGCGAGACGATTCGTAATTACTCTCGAAAACAGCACGTAGACGCGGCTCAGAAGGGAAATCGGTCTGTAGTTCTTCAAGAAAGCGTTGTCGCCTTTCTTAAAGAACAAGACCACCGCACTTCTGCTCCACGCCTCCGGAGTAGTGCCACCATGGAGGACGGAATTGAAGAGCTTCTGAAGGACTTCAAATACCGGTGTTCCACCCGCTTTCAGAAGCTCCGCTGTAATTCCATCCTCGCCTGGGGCCCTGCCGTTTTTAAGGTGCTGGAGAGCCATTCTAATCGCGCTCAGACTGACGTCCGGGATATCATCGGAATAGTGTCGGGTAAGACTTGCTCTTGGATCGTTACTCACACTTGCGTGTGGCTCCAACGATGATGTGTACAGCTGCCCATAGAACCTCTCAATCTCACTCAAAATCTCAGGTGTCCCGGAAACGATGCTGCCACACTCAGTCTTCAGCTTTGACAGTTGGCTCTTTCTGGCAGACAGATCTCTGGCAAAGACTTTGGAGCCCTGGTTACGCTCGATCGCTTCTTTAATACGAGCAGTATTAAAGTTGCGTAAGTCTCGCCGCATGCATTTGGAGATCTGTCTGTTCAGTTGCCTGTATGCTGTCAAATCTGTTGACGATGTTATTGGAATATATTTATGAAAATGTGATGTATGTACATAAAATATAAATAGCTTTCATAAGAATAAACATTTTCATACTTTAAACACTACCACTAAGCTTGTGATACCAGTTACTTGACTACACAGACTTAGTAATTCATTTATGGGGCAATTTTTTTTTGGAGCTTTTACAACAAAATACCAGAAAATGTACAAAAATTGTCATTAAACCAGCTTAAATGTTTTATTAAAGAAAAATTGTACAAAAAGAGTTATTATAATATAAAAGAATACATCAATGAAAATAACCCCTAGGAATGAAGTAATCGCCACCATGCTGGTTCTCTAAAAATTCTTTCAAAAATTATACGAGACAAATTTATTGTTAAGTGAAATATGTTTAAGAAAGAAATTCCCGCTGAGTTTTTTGCTGGTTCTTCCCAGGATAGATTTTCCTCCGAACCAGTGGTAAATAAAAAAATTACTTTCAATAAGATTTATACAATAATCTATGTATATTGAATAAAATCATTCATTTCAAAAATATAATAAATTGCTTGATGCGAAATATACTATAAGGATATTATCGTGTTGAAGTTATAAGGGTTATAAGGTCTGCAATTTTGATGCACCTTGTCGCTGACTAGGACAGAAACTTTCTCATTAGAAAGTAAATACAAAGTACCTATCTTTATAATAAATATCCACTTATAGGATTTAAATAGGAATATAATAAATTGCGTGATGCGAAATATTAAAGTGTATTATGGTTTTGAAGTTATAAGAGGTTTTAGAAATAGCTGAACAAAATATAAAAAAGTAGCTCATGTTATCTTTCAATACAATCCCTTCTTATTCGTTTTATTCTATAAGTGTCTCATATCATAATTTGCTAGTTAGCGCTGATTCAATAGATAAAACTGCATGAAAATAATATATGGCCGAATTGTTCCTCTTAAAATGTTCTAAAAAAGTCCCCGACAGCATATGTGTATCTTCTAAAGATAACTCACAGTAATCGTTTTTATTTAAGAACTCTTACGGGACAAAATAAATATGGAGGCGGTCGGTGCGGCGGTGGCGGGGTTGTCCTCGCGCAAGGGACATAATAGAGATAATAAAGTTCAACCCGGGCAAATCCAGGGTGCAAGTCTCTCTACAACATGTCCCTAGTACAACATAAACTAATTTCTTGGCATCAGTCTCGACGCTAAGCTTCAGTGTGCCCCCATATATCTAAATTAGCAAGCAGACTAAGGTCTGCAGTTTATGCTGTAAAAAGATTAGAGATCTCACTAGTGTCGAGATAGCTAGAAAAGTTTATTTTAGTTATTTCCACAGCATAAGGTCCTATGGGATTTCGCTATGGGGAAATGCGGTTGATTTACAAACCATTTTTGTTTTACAGAAAAGGGTCCTAAGAGCTATTTACAACCTTAACTCAATTATTTTTAACTAGTGATGCAATGAATACTACTTTTACGAATACAAATACGAGTATCAAATCTAATATTCACCGACACGATTATCTCGCAATGGTAATGAAAAACTAATTTATTTGATGATTTTATATTGTTCTAATTATTAAAATTTACAACAGGCAAATCCATATACTTAATATTATAAATGCGAAAGTGTGCTTGTTTGTTTGTAACAGAGCGTCGGCATGGCATGAATTTTTGTATGGGGATAGTTCGGTGGCTGTAGAGTGACATAGGTTACTTTTTCCGCAGAAAAACATCTCATTCCCGTGGGAATATAGAATATGTTGCAAAAGTTTGTCCTACTTTCACGTCGCAACAGAGCGTCGGCATGGCTTGAATTTTTATATGGGGATAGTTCGGTGGCTGTAGAGTCACATAGGCAACTTTTTTCCGCGGAAAAACATCTCATTCCCGTGGGAAAATCGAATATGTTGCACAAGTTTGTCCTCCTTTCAAGTCGCAACAGAGCGTCGGCATGGTATGATTTTTTGTATGGGGATAGTTCGGTGGCTGTAGAGTGATATAGAGAAAATTGAATATGTTGCAATATTAAATTCGGCTAGGTGACGCCACCGTGATTCTACAAGATGGACTACGGTACGATGGACGAACACAGAAGGTCAGAATATCTGGATTATTATGTCTTTTTACCAAAATTAATATAAAAAATATATGGATCTGTATTTTTAACCCAGGACCGGGAAGAGAGCGATAAAAAACATAAAATTCACTAGCTGATTATCTTCAAACATTTTGGTGCATTGTAATTCACAGAATAGGCGATAACCTCGCAGACGATATTAAGTAATCCGTTGATGCTCTGCCTACCCCGCAAGGGTTACAGGCGTGATTATAAGTATGGATCAGAAATACTATCACCACCTGTCACGCTTTTACCCTTAACTATTACCTAACTGTGGTAGAAACAGTTCTTAGTAAGCCTTAGTAATATTTATTGAACGGAAATGAATAGAGTTTTTATATGTGGTTATGAATGAATCGGTATTACAATAAGAAAAATTGTGCAAAATTATTAGAAAAATATTTTTTGAGAGGTCTTATTAACTAACATATACATATTTTAAATTGATTCCGCTAGATGTCGTTACTAGGTTTTTAAAACGCGGTAACAAAATATTTCCTGACATCTCTGACGAATCAATTTAGCTCAGTTTCTTTTCAAAACTCTGCATTCCTGACGGATAATTATGCTTAGTTTCCTATAATTAAAAAATATCCCATTTCCATTTGGAATAAACAGGCTATTTTCATGCTTTCCTATACGCTGCCTTTTTAAAAACATTTAAATAGGCTGACGAATCAATTTTGCTCAGTTTCCTTTTAATGGCTGCATCTCTGACAAATCTATAAATCTCAGTTTTCTTTCAATGCAAAAAGCAATGGATAGTTAATTTTCAGTGACCATGCGAGTGAAGCCGCGGGTAACAGCTAGTTATTATTAATAGAACCTGTAATTTGTATATTTTTTTTTGTTTTAGGTGATTTCTTTTTTCAGTGTGCGTGTTCCCAGCTATTGAAAAAAACCTTTCCGAGGTGACTGTACATGGTTTCAATGAAAAATATTTTTGGGCGAGTTTTTTCAGCTTTGGAAAATGGACATCTTCTCGCCAAATAAAAGGCCAATGGATCAGAGGCAAGATTTAAGACTTCATATTATTAGGATTGCTTGAGATAATGTCGTTGACTCCTTGCTTAGCTCTTTAGTAGCTTCTTCAAAATTGACCAGAATATCAATAATTTGTATATTATATCATTGCTTTGCTGTGATTTCATGACGACAATTTGGCACAGATGGTAAAACATCTTGAATCGCTATGCGTTGTTCATGTAATCTCTTCAACATCATATAAGTTGAGTCCCATCTAGTTTCAACATCTTGAAACAAAACATGTTTCGTTATATTGTAAGCTTGTTGAAAATCTTTCAGTTATTGGAGTGTTAAAGTGAGTAATAACTCCCCTGCCCTTGTGTAGGCGTCGTTGTGGCTTAGGACCTATCCACACGTGGTATATTTTATGCACCGACGACGCGCGTTTTCAGTCTATCAGTAATTAGAGTTACGTACAAAAATACAAGTTTTTAAATACTCGTGATTAGTATTCGCCAAATACGAATATTCGGTTAATGTCTATTATTCGGCTAATACGAATATTCGTATTCGTATTCGTTGCATCACTATTTTTAACCTTTGGCCTCTCAGTATATCTACGAAAATTTAATTTATGTTCACAAAACAAAGGTAGTTTTAGTAAAAAAATTGATACATACACACTAGTGATACCAGTTTCTCGACTACATGGAACCAGTAATTCATTTGTTGGGGCTATGTATACGCTATTATAACAATATCCCAAAAATATGCAAGGTCTTTATAATACCAAGTTTTATTAAACAAAAAATAAACAAAAGTTTAATTAAACAAAAACTATATAAAAAGGGTTATTATAATATAAATGAATACATGGTTGATAATAATCCCTGGGAATGAGCTGGGGAATTTTGTAAATATTTTGTGACCATTGACATTGTAAAATTATTTTTAATACAGTTGCTCAAAAAGTGGCGTATTGCAGGGACGTATAGCGTTCGGGATGTGGGCTATTACATACTCGAGCTTTTTCTTTACCTTTTCCGAAGTCGTGCATTATCTTTCTCAACTGTCAAAATAATGTCTATTAAAAAGAAAAAACCAACCACGAAGTTTTTACAAAAAAAAAATCATAGAAGTTTTTATGATTCATGCAAATATTTCTAAAGAGGAGATAATAATTTGTTTCAATATCATATTTAATGATTTGATTCAATGAGTTAGGTTAGGTTTCACTTCATTTCATCTCATTAAATTTCATTTTCATTTCATATCAATGAAAAAAATCTACTGAAGACATGTCTGTATGGGCATTGTTCCCTTTGCCTACCCAAAATGGGCGAAGAAAACAAAAAAATCTCTGCTTATATTCCTTTACGGTTGGCGCCTTTTTCCAAAAATGTTCTTTGCGAGGTTAATTGTTTCTTGCACAAAATGAATAATTTCGACAATATTTTATTTGCATTAACACCACCGGAACTCAGTATAATTGCACAAAATGCTTCGGAGAACATTGTACCGGAAAAGTCAAAAAGTCGCTGCATATCTACATACGACGAATTTATTGCTTGGAGAGAAGAGAAAAAAGCAAACAGTTTTTCAGAAAATGTTATGTTGACATACTTCTCCGAACTTTCAGCAAAATTAAAACCTTCTACGTTATGGTCGAGGTTTTCGATGATAAAAAGTATGCTGAAAATAAGGAACAACGTGGATATAAGTGAATACCCAAAACTAAATGCTTTCTTAAAACGACAATCAGACGGTTTTACAACTAAAAAGTTGAAAATATTAACACCGAATGATGTGGGAAGGTTATTGAACGAAGCTCCCGATGATCGTTATTTAGCCACAAAGGTAATTTATTAATAAATCTACTTATATTTTTTTAGTATTCAGTTTACGATATCGCGAAATACAGTCAATATATTATTAAAAAAAATATTAATCAAATCCCTTTTTCTGTAGGTTGCGCTGATTTTTGGCGTTATTGAAACTTACAGCAGAGAGGAGTTAGCCAATATTACTTTAAAAGATATTGAAGCCCATGGAAAAATGCTACTAATCAAGATTTCGAATACAAAAAGTAAGATACCGAGAAGCTTTGTTGCAAATTTTCTTAGAATAGGGAAAAAATATATGAATCAACGGTCCCAAAAAGCAAAAACCTACCGTTTTTTTTCCAAAATTATCAAAAAGGGAAGTGTACAGCTCAAGCAATCGGGATAAATAAATTTGGTAATATGCCAAAAGAAATAGCTACGTTTCTTGATGAATGAATAGAATTTAAGAATCTAAGGCTGACATTTTTCAAGGAGCCATCTGCTGGAACCTAGCTATCTCCCTGCCCTCTTCTTGTCCTTCTTTTTCTTTACTTCTCTGCGTGAATTACTTGACTTTAGCCAGAATAAAGTTTCGTGCGAAAAACTATTATAGGTGCAAAGCATGCATGTAGCCTCGTTTTTCCTATTTTTTGTAATCAATCTAGACAAACATAACATAAACCCTCATGTCTGCTACCCAGAGGGTAAGCCTCTGATCTTAACACCAATATTAACTTAATTTACGAATTATAAAATTGAATGTACTTGTGGAGTTAAGTTCTACTAGATATTTTTCGGGACATATCGAATAAGGGACTTTCGGAAAAGAGACTACTCTTTTCTGAAAGGCCGGCAACGCTTCTACAATTTTCCAGATGGTGCAGTTTTTCATGGGCTGTGGAAGGCAGATGAGCCACTTTCTCGTTTATCCCTTCTTTTGTCAAAAAAGTTAAGTAGTATTTGATTACCTGTTTTCTAACATTAGCGTAACATTATTGACGGCTCAGTGGCTGAGTGGCTTATCAATGAGTTACGGCGCTGAGGGCCACGAGTTCAAATCTCGCACAGAACAAGTATTTGTTCTACGTGTAATTGTTCCGGATCTGGATTTTTGTCCTTGTGAAATTTATGTATGTAAACTGTCTTAACGATACAGGAAAAAATCTTAGTATTGGAGTTACGCTTTTTTTTAAATATTTATTTTTACGTAAAAAATAAGAATATAAATTTCTTCGCAACCTTCCGCTAAATAAATACAATGATGTGTCTCTAAACTACTTACTTATCGGTCAGCCGCCGTAGAGTCTACATTACCTGAAGATGCCTCGTGTAGAGGCGAAACACGGGTCGTATTATTGTCGATGGTGTGTCTTACCTGGAATAGTGGTGTTAAGAGTATTGGTGCTGGGACTAGTGGTGTCGGAGTTAGTGCATGCAATTGAGTGAGGGCGGGAGGTGCTCTTCAATCCAGGTAAGACACATCATTGTATTTATTTAGCGGAATGTTGCGAAGAAATTTAAATTCTTATTTTTTATTATAATGGATTTCCGCAAAGTAACGCTTGATTCTATCAATTATTTTTACGTTCTCATAAATTTTAAGTTTTATATTGCTTGGAGTTTCAGCGAAACTTTAGGTTACAACAATGTTGAGGTCATACGCTCCATATTGTTATCTTTATGGAGAAAACCCTCATCTGTTAAATTAATATTTAAGTACTTGATAAAACTTAGCCCGGCTCAAAATAATATATATTTATGTCTTAATGTAAAGTTAATTTCGTTTTAATTGAACTAATGTTCTAATGAATAGGTTTGACTTTAACCTACGTAATAAAAATAAATCTTTGTGCTATTTACTGGATTATATAAATAAGAAGAATCGATTCAAATGATGTAACATCGTGCATATATAACAAACCGTTCTTTTTTCTTTAAATAATACCCTCAGCAACTTTCTAAGAACAATAGCTTTAGTGTTAATTTGTTTGTTCAATTTCGTGACATAACTAGCACACAGTCCACCTGATGGTAAATTGATGCTGTGGCCCATAGACATTTTTATTAATCTCCAATTAAAAATCGAAATGCAGACGCATTGTCACTCCTCAGAACTTGCATGGAATGTCCCGTTTCCAGTAAAAACAGTCTCCGGTTCTCTACACTCACCATTTTAAACACAAGAGCATTAAACTGCTATTTTAAGGTGATTTTCTGTGATATTTAATGAATTATTCGTTGTGGTGTATGTGATGAACAATCGATTATTATTATACTGTGTAGTGGCGGTGTAAGAATATCTTGGGTGTCGTAACAGACGACAGAAAGAAACGCAACAGGAGGCTGGCTGCAGTGCCCTGGTAATAACTCAAACTGCTCAATTCGCTTGTCAAGAGTGGCAGCTATAGCAAATGTCTCTCTATGAGGCAATCTGTTTTCAATCAGTTCTATATTTTCACCTGTGGACTTTGAAAGACAATGTTAATGGTGTTGGTAATTATGAAAGAATCATTCGGAAGTAAAAACTTGAAATCAATTCATAAAGTTGGTTTCATTGAATAAGAAGAAATATTTCAATTTAACATTAGTACTTAAAAATATAATAATACACCTTAGCAAAACGCAATAATTATAACCTGTGAAAATCCTCGTACTACTGTAGTACTTAGTCATAGTCATGAAATTGTTGTATTGTGATCGGTTCATAACACGTCCGAAAAATTTCATATTATTCAATCTTCCAAAAGTTGAAGTTGAAGTGTTGAGTCTGGTGGATACCATGGTTTTTCTTGGTATTACTACTGATGTGATGTTTCCATAGGGCCCCTATATATCTAAATTAGCAAGCAGACTTAGTTCTGCAGAACTAAGTCTGGAGCATATGCTGTAAGAAAGATTAGAAGTTTCACCAATGTTAAGACAACTAGATAAGTTTATTTTAGTTACTTGCATAGCGTAATGTCTTATGGAATCTTACTATGGGGTAATACGCTACATTGACGTCATAATTGTTTTGAAAAAGAGAGCCATACGGGCGATTCATAACGTAAAATTGTAAAGAGTCCCTTAGAGAAATTTTTAAAGAAATAAACACATTAACTTTGACATTTCAATATATTTATGAAAATGTGATGTATGTTCATAAAAATATAGATAGCTTTCATAAGAATAAAGATGTTCATACTTTAAACACTACCACTAAGCTTGTGATACCAGTTACTTGACTACACAGAATTAGTAATTCATTTATGGGGCAATTTTTTTTTTTGGAGCTTTTACAACAAAATCCCAGAAAATGTACAAAAATTGTCATTAAACCAGCTTAAATATTTTATTAAAGAAAAATTATACAAAAAAGAGTTATTATAATATAAAAGAATACATCAATGAAAATAACCCCTAGGAATGAGGTGATCGCCACCATGCTGGTTCTCTAAAAATTCTTTCAAAAATTATACAAGACAAATTTATTGTAAAGTAAAATATGTTTAAGACAGAAATTCCCGCTGGGTTTTTTGTTGGTTCTTTCCAGGACAGATTTTCTACCGAACCAGTGGTAAATAAAAAAATACTTTCAATAAGAATTATACAATAATCTATGTATATTCAATAAAATCATTCATTTCAGAAATATAACAAATTGCTTGATGTGAAATATACAATGTTATCATGTTGAAGTTATAAGGGTTATAGGGTCTGCAATTTTGATGCACCGCGTCGCTGGCTAGGACAGAAACTTACTCATTAAAAAGTAAATACAAAGTACCTACCTTTAAAATAAATTACCACTTATAGGATTTAAATAGAAATGTAATAAATTGCCTGATGCGAAACATAAAAGTGTGTTATGATTTTGAAGTTTTAAGAGGTTTTTGAAATAGCTGAACAAAGTATAAAAAAGTAGCTCGTGTTATCTTGCAGTACAATCCCTTCTTATTCATTTTATTCTATAAGTGTTTCATATCATAATATGTTAGTTAGCGCTGAGTCAATACCTTATATATCGCAAAACAATATATAAAACAATATATCGCAAAACCTTATCGATTTTTATGCATTGATATCGATTTTCTAAATAATTCTCAAAAAGTTGAAGCTACTTACCTCGAATACCTATGCTCTCTAACTTATTTAATAGGATAGGAATAGAAACCGTATTAAATGCTTTTGCAAGGTCAAGTAAAATGCCAATTGACTGGTTGCCTTTATCTAATTCTTGAGAGACGTAATCGGTCATTTCCTGCACAGCATCAGCAGTGGCAGTTTAGGCCTGAAACCATATTGCATATTCGATAATATAGATTTACTTTGCAAATAATTCGTTAATCTGTTGTTAATTAATTTTTCTAATATTTTAGACGTGGAAAAGAGTATTGAGATAGGCCGATGGAAACGTTTTTTTGTACCCCAATTTGAATATTGGAACTACAATTGCTTTTTTTAAACAATCTGGGAAAATTCCTTCAAAGAGACAAATTCTGAAAATATGGGTTAATGTAGGTAATAGAATTTATCTATATTTTTTTAATATACTAATGGGTATGCCATCCCATCCAACGGCGCTTGTTTCTTTCAGTGCCATTATAATCCTTTCCACCTCACTAGGGTCCGTATGTAATAATGTGAACGAGCTTAATTTGCAGTTATTTTGAGTTATGAAAGTGGACTTGTATTCACGATTATTGTTAGAATTGTTTGTTATCTGCTCAGTCAGATGTTTCTAAGATAAATTTTGTAAATATTTTGTGACCATTGACATTTTAAAATTATTTTTTTAAGTCCCGCTGGGTATTCTAGCTGGTTTTTCTCAGGACAAAGGTTTTCTTTCAAACAACAAAGTTATTTTTTACTTTACCACCGGTGGTAAAGTAAAAAATAACTTTCAATAAGAATTACGACATATAGTTTATATTGAGCCAAATTTATTTTATTTTATTCAATATAATAAATTAGTTTTTGTTCAATATAGATAAATTGTGTATATAATAATAATAATATATAATAATAAAATAATAATGGGTATATAAATCAGCCCTGAATTATGCAGTTAAAAATTCAATACCTGTATAATCTGCGAATCAAATATGCAAGTAAAATTTATAAGGCATCTTAAAAGTACACTACAAACAGTTTCAAAGCACTTTTAAGGTTGCGACACTTTTGTAACGTATCGGGAATATTCGCAAGCGCTCGTACAGATTTTTTCTATCCGATTATACATAAGCGGACAGCATCTTTGATGACGCGAATAAGATATGGCATTAATCTTCATAAGTCTTTGGGAAACTGTTGTAAATTGCTTACCGTTATCATTACAGCCTATTGAAGGCCACTGCTGAGCATAGGCTTCTCCCATAGATTGCCGTATAGGGGAGATATTTGCTATAGCTATCACGTGTGGCAAGCGGGTTGTCAAACGTAGTTTATTATTTTTAGTCGTTATTAGAAAGACGCTGCTCCCATTTCTTGAATACCCATTGGGAAACTGTTGTAAATTGCTTACCGTTATCATTACAGCCTATTGAAGGCCACTGCTGAGCATAGGCTTCTCCCATAGATTGCCGTATAGGGGGAGATATTTGCTATAGCTATCACGTTTGGCAAACGGGTTGTCAAACGTAGTTTATTATTTTTAGTCGTTATTAGAAAGACGCTGCTCCCATTTCTTGAATACCCACGGGATGATATGGGGTAGTGGATATATTTATACACCGCCACTACACGGTGAATTGCTTGTACAGCATATTTGTAAAAATACTAACCGTATTTAAATAATACTAGTTTTTACGGATTTTATCGGGTATATTTAACTTTTTAAATACCCAACGTTTCGAGCAGTTTACAGCACCCATGGTCATGGGGGGAGGGGGGGGGGCTGAGATGTTCAAAAAGTAAAATATACGCGATAAAATCCGTAAAAACTAGTATTATTTAAATGTGTAGTGTTCGCGTAAATATAAGAAATCAATACTAACCGTACCTACTAATTGCAGTTTCAAAGATGTTATAGTCAACTTTTTACGATATCATAAGTAACGAACAAATGTGGATAATATTTCTGAAATAAAAAAGTATTTATAAATATATGTAGTGTTCTCGTCTGGATTCATAATCCATCTACGAGTATGCTATTATAAAACTCTAACACGATGATCTGCTTATTAAATATTTTTTTGAAATTCTATATTATAAATACAGACGCCAGAAAAAAAACTTTTGAAAACGATGTCTGTCGTCTGTCCTGTGAACGGATTTGGATGGAGCTTTCACTGTAATATTACGTACAGGTTGAACCGTTAAAATAAATTTATATCATCACGCTATGTATCATATAATCTGGACAGTAGGCAAAACCTTCTCTTTATCAGATACAAATGTTTTAAAATTTACATTTCCGTGGATTTAAAAATTACAATATCCGATTTTGAGTAGTTATTATATTATAACCACTCGTTATTTGCTAAATATCATAATTTTTATTTAATTTTTATAATGAACTAATTAGTTACATTTTAGCTAGATGGCACTATAGGTATTTCAAAGCACGGTATGATTTTATTATATTTGAGTATAATAAAACCAATATAGGACGCTGATCAAGATCCACTGACCTCTATACATAGAGTACTTGTATATATAGAGGTCAGTGTCAACATCTATTTAAACCAATATAAGGCACTGATCAAGATTTGTAATGAGGTGGTACACTCAACGCAACATTTTTAGTACATCAGCTGTTAATCAATAAATATGATTTTCTTACCTATTCATTTCATCTGTCTTAGGTTCTATACAATGCAAAAAACGGTTTTTTTTTCCTGTTCTTTTGTTGTATGTTCATAATTGCTTATTGGCGAAATAGTCACACCAATTTTTTCTTACAATTTATATACTGAGATGTGATATAGAGTTTATTTTATAGCGCCTATCCATTTAAAAAGTGATAAAAAGAGTAAAGAGTTCAATTAAAAGTAAATTAACAGCCTTTAATGTATGGCCCGCGGCTAGATCTAGACATTATCATAGTTTTGGGAGATTGTCTAAGAGCGGTGAAGAGTCCATCGAGCTGTCCTGACGCATATATTATCTTTACTTAAATTTTAAAATGTGAATTTAGCGATAAAGTACATGTTATTAATTTATATTATTATTTGCTAAGGAAACTTAAGGTTAGACAAAAACTAAATTTGCAACAGAAGTTTTTTTTAATTTTGTTTACCGTTTATGAAATTGCATTTTAAAGACATACTTAAATGGAATATCGAATAGAATTTAACTAGCCATAGATTTAGTTTTACCGTTTACCAACAAGTGTCACTGTTCACTGTTTATTTACTACGAGTATATGTATAAAAGAATATAGTCAGAGTAACTGACTCATCTGTCAACGTACAGCCTAAACCGCTTGACGTAGAAATCTGATACTTGACGTAGAAATCACATACTTGGACTGTACCTTTTATGACATAGAGTTCCACTAAAAAGGATTTAGGAAAATTTGACAGTACTCACTATGTTTTTCTATGAAACTTTTTAAGATAAGTCATATATATAAGCTTTGTTAACTTTCTTCTAAAATATTTATTTTAAATTTGTTGTGATATATTTTGAATAAAAGGCCCTATCTGTTAAAAATGCAGAGTAAAGGGATCAATTAAAAATAATTAAAAGTCTAAATATGGCTCACGGTTGAGTATAGACATTCTCATATTGTTGGGAGTGTTTTCTTGGGTCGGGGAAGAGTTCATTGCGCTGCCTTTGACATGCTGTCCTGCCGCAATTGTTCTTTAAAATTTGAATTTGGTACTAAAGTGTGTGTTATTAATTTGCATTGTTTTTTTTTTAAAAGAAGTTCTTAAAATGAAACAAAATATTTATTTTATATATAAAGTCCTTTTTTATTTCGTTTACAAATAGCGTTTATGAAATTCCATTTATAATAGATATACATAGAATAGAACAGAATCTAACTAGCAGTACATTTAGTGTTGCCTTTTACCGACAGATGTCACTATTCTCTGTTTATATCTTTTTGTTATAAAAGATATCCTGAGTCACCGACTAATTTTCCAAAGCACAGCCAGACCGTTTTTCGTAGAAATCTGAAATCAGCACAATAACTTTCTTTTATTACGAAGGCATCCACTGAGAAAAGATTTTGAAAAATTTAAATCCTTAAAGTGTGAAATATGGCGCTCCAGTTTTTACGAAACTTTTTTACTGAGAGTTTTCATATTTGTGTGGAAAAAAATTATTAAATTAATTTTTAACTTAACAATTAGCATGCCTATTTTTGAATCTTCCAATATTCTTACCTTAAAGTATTAAGACGAGGGTATGAGATTGCGTCAAAAAATAATTCTTAATTGCCTGGTGATATGGAGATTCATAAAACGAATTTATTTTAACTATGAATATTACGTACGTATTTAAGAATATTACAAAAATCTGCCCCTTGTAATCTTAAAAAGTGTAAGTATTATTGCAATAAGCAACTAGATGGCGTTAGCTGTCAATTAGGAGAAGGTTTCATTAAAAGATTCATCATTCTCTAAACCATTTCCCATTATCTGGGGTCGGCGCAGTAAATCTTCTTGTTCCATTCCTCTCTATCAGCCGTCATTTCCATACTTACTCCTTTCATTCTCATATCACTCTTCACACAATCGATCCATCTTTTATTCGGCCTTCCTCTGCCCGTATGTCCCTCCACATTCATATTCAACACTCGTTTTGTGACATGACTTTCATCCCTCCGTATTACATGCCCAAACCATGCCAATCTGCTTCCTCTCACCTTTTCTACCACTGGCGCTACTTTCAGGCTTCCTCTTATAAACTCATTCCTTATCTTATCCATCCTTGTCACACCACACATCCATCGTAACATTCTCATTTCATTCGCATGCAATCTATTTTCATCCTTCTTCTTGACGGCCCAGCGTTCACTTCCATACATGATGATAGGTCGGATGGTCGATTTTTAAATTTTCCCCTTCAGCCTTATTGGCATTCGGGGATCGCACGTTGTGGCTGTGACCTGTCGCCATTTCATCCACCCTGCGTTAATCCTATGCTGCACAGCTCTATCTATTTCGCCGTCGCCTTGAATGAGGGAACCGAGGTACTTGAATTCTGAGCAGGTAGGCAGTATAGCGCCATCCAACGACATGGGTACAGGACTGGAAA
The DNA here is from genome assembly GCA_907164705.1 of Parnassius apollo. Lineage (NCBI taxonomy): Eukaryota > Metazoa > Arthropoda > Insecta > Lepidoptera > Papilionidae > Parnassius > Parnassius apollo. The sequence goes on along the minus strand of CAJQZP010000432.1, from coordinate 54,130 downwards.
GATCGCCGAAATCACAGCACAGATATTCGGTTTTGGATCTGCTGATCTTCAAGCCAACACTTTCCAGCCTCTGTTGCCACCCCCGTCAGTTTGCTCTGTACCTCGATGCCTTCTTCCCCGACAAGCACGATGTCATCGGCAAAGAGCATGCACCAGGCTGCCTCATCCTGCAGGTCCGACGTCAAAGCGTCCATAATCAGTAGGAAGAGGTAAGGGCTCAATGCCGACCCTTGGTGCAGCCCTACCGCCACATCGATACTGCCCGTAGTTCCCGCGGCAGATCGTACACATGTACGGGATGCTCTGTACATAGCACGGACTAACCTCACATACTTCCCAGGCATACCTTTCATCTTTAACGCCCACCACAAAACCTCACGGGGAACCCGATCGTACGCCTTTTTCAAGGTCGACAAAAACCATGTGCAGATTTTTATGCACGCGCTTGTACTTTTCGCACAATTGGCTTAATGCGAAAATGGCATCTGTCGTACCTCGACCGGGCATGAATCCGAAATGGTTTTGTGTTATCTCACACTCTTCTCTCATTCTTTTCTCTATTATTCTTTCCCAGACTTTCATCGTGTGTGACATGAGTTTTATTCCCCGGTAACTGCTGCAGTTTTGAACGTCTCCTTTGTTTTTAAAAATGGGGACCAGTATACTACTGCACCATTCCTCAGGTATTTGTTCTTCCTGCAACAATTTACTATTTTTCGTTAAAAGATTATAAATATAATTTTCCTACATTTTAAATCCTTTATATTTTATATTCGTTATAAGTATTTCGGTATTTGATTATTAAAGTTTTAAGTGTTTTGATCGCTGAATACTTTTAATTTTTTTGCTTTGTTATTGTTTCCAAAATAGCCATCGAACATATTCTATGGACCCAATTTCGTTCATGGCAGCCGGCCTCTAATGGAGACTAGCTCTTTATGCAGGACAATCAGATATTATGTACGAAACTTTCGGTAAAGAGTAATAGTGTTCTATAATACGTATGCAAGTACCAAGAGTTAGTTGTGACATTTGTAGTAACTAATCTTGTAATATTTAAGGATTTCTTCACAGCAAACAAACAACGTGATTATAGATATGAGACAATATAATAAATATAACTTAAATATACGTTGTATTATATGCATGAGCAAAACTACTTATATTATTACAAACAAATTAATACCTAAATATATAATATACTAAATAAATAAAAACTACCTAATTATAGTATCATATTACAAATAGTAAAGGTTTTAAAAAATGAACACAAACAATAAAAGCTAACACTATAAATTAATTTTGAACACAATGATATAGTTAATGTATCATAGGCCAGAACAAATAACTCGCCACATTCATTCAATTTTGAGCGAAATATCGATGGTCTGTTTAGCTTTGGTACGAATACTTTTGCAACTATCCTATTTATGTGTAATTATTACCAAATAAATTATAAAGCACTCAATTAGAAAATAAGTTTTAGCGACCTATTACAATACTAGCTCACAAGGTCAATCGGTTTAATGTTATTTTTTCTTTATAATAAGTATTTTCTCTGTAAGTGATTTGTAAATGTTTTGAGAAAATAAATGTCTTAAACCAAAAACCATAAAAATAAAACTCATACAATTTCATCAGAGACAGCTTATACTAGAGTAGACTTAAAAGGAGCGTTTTCTGTATATTTATCTAAAATTTAAAGTAAGATTCTTTCATAAATTAAAAAAAGTTTTTAAAATATTTCTAATTGAGAAATGCTACTACTCAATTGCTTAATATTTGAGCGATGCATCAGTTGGCATAATATAATGACATTGAATATATAATTTTTTAACATTCCATTATACTCACTGACCTGTATACAAGTACGCTGGACTGGCTATACCATACAAAATGACTGTGCCAATTTGAAGCGCCGCTAAAGGATGTCTTGAAAAATAAAATTGACATAATATGCCAAAGTCTGTTGTCTTATTCATATTGTCATATTTAATAAGTCTGTATTTTGAACTTTTAAACTAAAAAACGAAAGTATTTTATGTCGTTTGATTGTGTATAATATTAGTTACATAATAAGAATTATTTTAATAATAATGAGAGTGTGCGTAATCTGTAAAACTCGTTACCAAAAGGGAAGTGGTGTAACATTTCACAAGTAAGTGAATTAGCAGTAAATATTAAACAAATTAAAACTATTTGATAATAAAAGTACTTAGAAATTTGTTACTAATCTTAATATCATATATAAAAACATATTTGGCTGTATATTACTGAGTTTTGATAAACAATAAAATTCAATAGGGTTGTCGAGTTCCGTGTCTATAATACTTATCGATGTTCTTTCCTACCCATATCTGTTAACAAACAAAGTCACCAACAACAGATGATTATAAAATGTTTATTAATTAAAAGGTTTCCAACTGAACCTAGACTAAAATTATGGCTTAAAATCATAAATATTGTGAATTGGCGTCTGAAACAAAATGATCATATTTGTTCCAAATATTTCACAGACGACTGTTTTATTAGACATGAGAACTGCACCACTTTGAAAAAGTGCAGTATACCGACAATATTTTCTTATAGTACCAGTACCAAGCACTACCAACTACCAAGTACTATGTATTAGATTATTATTTCGAATGTTTTTTTTTTTAATTTCTTCTTTCCTCATTTTCCACCAAACTCAAGGGCCATAGCCAAGTGTCGAAAGGTCGCCTGATGATGTCGAACCACGTTCGATGTATGTTAGTGGGCTGCGGCTAGAGGAGATTTCTCTCCCTGTACCGCTGTAGTCGAGGTGGATTCGTAAGGGAAGAGGAGTGTTGGTATGGCGATTGGCGATGCGCCACTCGACTGTTTTTCGCGACTTTGTTGAGGCTGCACCACTTGATGCTTCCAAGTGCTCGTTTTTCCCTGGCTCCATTCACATATCGGGCTCGGTAATTGATAATTTCAGTTATTTTTTTAATATTGTAATTTTAATTTCGAAAATGTCGTTGTAAATAACTGATAACTATGTAATTCAAAGTTTATATTTTTTTTATATTATCTTGCTAGCTCATACCCGGCGCATTGCTGCCGCAGAAGAAATAATTTTGGAAATATCGTTAAAAATGTGGAACAGTTATATTGTATAATTAGGAATGATAATACAATCATTGAAATAGAATGATATATAACTTTCTATAACTATCAAATAAATAGTCAGTATAATACGCACGCCACCTAGTCTCAGTTAATTGTACCATGCGTGTAACCCTCGCATAAGTGCAACCAATAAGTTGACTAAGTTTTACCGCAATCTGATGAACGATATGGCATCGTAGAAAGTACGAACAAACATATATTTTACTGTCAATAGACAGACGTGTAGTTGATTAGAATAGGCGTTATTATAGCAGCTGATTTGTTTTTTATAATACTAAAACAAAATGAACGCTTGACAATACATTATTCTAGAAATCATGTTTTTATTTTTATTTTGTAGTACAAAACTAATCCAACTATAGAGATGTGTAAGACAGTGTGATCTCCGAAATACTTTACCGCTGCATTGGAAAACGTTTTCTACCTACCGGACTGGAAAGGATACGGTATTAACGTCAACGTCGTGAACGTCACTCACCTTCGATTTGCCGACAATATAGTCCTTATGACACAATCGCTGGAGGAACTACGCATTATGTTCAATGACCTCAATAGTGTCTACCAACGGATAGGTCTTAAGATGAACATGGACAAAACATAAGTCATGTGTAATGTCCATGTCACACCTATGGCGGTGGTTTTTGGGAGCACTTAGCTGAAGTTGTTGATGAGAATTTTTATTGGGACTGAAGTGGATCGATAGCAAATCAAGAACTCGTGCTGGTTACATAAAATGTTTATTGCGCCACACGGTGAAAATACAAATTGACCGTTAGATTCTTCAAAGCGCGGGACGACTTAAACGTATGTATGTGCACACCAGCGGAGACTGCGGCGACGACTGACCGCCAACAATGCTAGCGGGAATCGCTCACTCTTATCTACCTTAGGGATAATATTACAAATACATACAAGCTTACCTACACATATTTTATAAAATTTATAATAAATATTACATACAAAACAATGCGTCGCCAACACGCCCCACCCCAGTGTCGCCTCAGCGACACTCATCTTCCATGGGTATTCTGGCGACGCGTGTTGCTGGACGTACAAGTGTCCCGGATGGAGTCTTTATTTGAACCACCCTAGTCCTGCCGTCTTTGCCAGGAAAAACCCTTTCGACCACGCCACGCTGCTCACCTGGACTAACGACTAGGACTAGATCCCCAATTCGCAAAGACCTTTGTTCGCGATTCCATTTACGTCTTGGTAACAGCTCGGGCAGAAACTCCTTAACCCATCGCTCCCAAAACTTGTCCGCCAGGCGTTGTGCGATACGCCACTGTTTCCTGAGGTAGATGTCTGAATCGTCATAAACCCCAATTGTAGGCAAATTGGAGGACGTTCCCAGCAGGAAATGGTTGGGAGTTAAGCTCTCATTACTTCCTGGCTCTACGGAGACATGAGTGAGCGGTCGACTGTTTACTAAGTTTTCGACTTCAGCTAACAAGGTTATAAGGACCTCTTCTCGAGGTGCACGTTCCTTGAGTACGACCTTTAGAGCATTTTTTTACAGTCCGTATAAGGCGCTCCCAAGCCCCACCCCAGTGTGGACTGGAAGGTGGAATAAATGTCCATTCTGTGCTGAAGTTTAGTGCTTGATCCTTCAATGCAACCTCATCCAGTTCCTTAATGGATTTTAAGAGCTCCATGTTTGCACCTCTGAGGTTAGTACCATTGTCAGAGAAGATATGTTTGGGCCAACCTCTACGTGCTGACATTCTTCTTAATGCCATTATAAGAGAATCCGTAGTCAAAGAATTGACCACCTCTATGTGAACAGCACGCACGGTGAGGCAAGTGAAAAGTACTCCGTACCTCTTTTCTCTTCTTCGTCCGATAGTCACATCGAGTGGGCCAAACAGATCAACGCCACAATTTGTAAATGGTCGTTGATGGTGGTCCAATCTGGGCTGAGGTAAGTCCCCCATTCGTGGTGGTTCTGGCTTAGCCCTTTGCATGCGACAGAACATGCAGCTGGATGCGACGGTACGTACAGTGGGTCGTAGCTTCAAGATCCAATATTTTTGTTATAGCTCGTTTACCACCATCTCATTTAATCCGTGCGCTGCCTTCTTGTGGTAATGCTTAACGATTAGTCGCGATATGGAATGCCGTCCGTCTAATATGATAGGTCTCTTGATCTCCAGAGATAAATCAGCAGCAGCATCGATACGGCCACTAACGCGCAAAATTCCATAATCGTCAAGATACGGAGCTAAGATGTGTAGCCTACTGACTCGTTCTAACGGTTTTCTGTTCTTAATTGCAGCTATCTCCTCCGGAAAAGACTGCAGCTGAGCGTATCTGAGCAGAAGTCGTTCAGCTTCCACCATATCGGTACAATTGATCTGACAGTTACTTGTAAATTTTCTGCATCTTTTTATAAATATTAATACTAAAGCGGTAGTCCTCAGCAGGCGAAGCCAAGAAGAGAACCTAGTTGGATCTGGCACGGGTAAGTCTACTACAGAATGTTCCTGTATTGTACTCACATACTCCAACTGCGAACTGCATACTTCGGGCATAAAAGATCCTACGGGCCACGAATTTTTCAGAACTTTGCAGAAACTTTGGGCCATTGAGCCACTCTGTAGTAATTGAATTGCAATTAACTGCTTCCCGGGTGGCAACATCGGCTATATTTAACTTCGTAGGAATGTATCTCCATTCATTTGTTTTCGTAAGTTCGTCAATTTCTCCTAAACGGTTAGCTACGAATGTCTTATAGTTTTTATTATTGTTCCTTATCCAATGTAAGACAGTACTAGAATCGCTCCAGAATATTTTCCTCTGAGGCCTGATTCTATGTTCGGTAATTATTGTACGCGATAAACGAGCAGCAAGTACTGCGGCTTGAAGTTCCAGGCGCGGAATCGTAACGAACTTCACCGGCGCTACACGACAGCGGCTAGCTATAAACGATACATATATTTTCTTATTATGAACCCAACGCCAGTACGCTACCGCGCACATAGCTTGCGTAGATGCATCGCAAAATATATGTAACTGTAGGTTGCTATAACCGATGGCAGCCCGTTGCGCCCGCGACTCGCATGTATCCGCCATCGATCCTATTGCCGTTTCGCTTCCACTCGCGGCTGCTTGGTAGTATCTCGGTAAGCGCAAATTATTTATCCATTTTAATTGTTTCATCCATTCACACCATATTTTGTATATAGCGTCTGAAACTATTTCGTCCCATCCAATGTTAGCCTTCCAAGTTTCCTGTAACATTATTTTTCCTTTTTATAGTGATTGGAGATAAAATTCCATATACATCAAATATTGACATAATTATTCTGAGCATCTCCCGCTTAGTAGGCCGCGTTTTACCACTGCTAATGTTCTCCGGAATGCGCTTGAACGAGACATCAAACCCTAACGTGTCATTATCTGGATACCAAAACAATCCAAGTGTCCTCTCACCCTCTTCGTGCTGACCGATTTTAAACCTTACGGCCGCTGTACCGAGAGACTCTTTTGGTACGGTGTTTAAAACCTCTAAGCTATTGCTTGTCCAGTTTCGGATAACAAAACCGCCTTGTTTATGAATGAAAGAAACATCTTGTACTAATTTCATTGCAGTGTGTTCATCCTCCATACTATCTATATAGTCATCCATGTAATGTTGTTTACAAATCGCATCCACAGCTGATGGGAACGATGACTCGTAACACATTGCATTTTTATTCTTTACAAACTGTGCAATAAAGGGTGAACAGTTTGCACCGAAAATTAAAGATGACATTTCGTATGTTTTTATTGGATCTTTTGGGTTGTCTCTCCAAAGAAAACGAAGAGCGTTTCTGTCTTCGGGACGAATTTTTATTCTTAGGAACATGTCTTTTATGTCTCCGGTTAATGCCACCTTATATTCCCGGAAGCGGAACATGATCCCGAGTAATGACATTAATAGATCTGGACCTTTAAGTAGGTAATCGTTTAGTGACAATCCGTTTGATTTGGCCGCCGCGTCGAAGACCAAACGAAGCTTTTTCTTATTAGGGTTGTCGACTCCGAAATGGGGCAGATACCAGGTCTTGGGACTATTTTGAGCAGCTGCTGGATTGGACACTACCTCAGCATATCCATTATTCAACAGGTGAGCCACCCTATCCCTATACCTTTCCCCGTAATCGCTATTTAATTTAATTTTCCTTTCGACACCACTTAACCTCAACATGGCGTTGGAGAAGGATTCAGGCATTTTACTGTTCTCATTGATCCAAGGTAAGCCGACTTGCCATCTGCCTTCAACCAGGGTCGCTGTCCGTTCCAGATGTGACCACGCTTGGACATCCTCTTTATTTTGTCGTGGCTGTAGTGACACCCCCAACGAATCTAAGTTAAAGGATCGACGTACCTCATCATGGAGTTCCGCCAACATGCGCTGTTCCACCTGAGCTGCTTCCAAGACCTCACCAAGATGTAAATTAATGTGACCGGTCATCTCCGAAGCCAAATGAGCAGGTACACGTCCATGCACACACCAACCGAGCGGAGTGAGGGTCGCACATGGTTCGTTAGCCTTACCTACAATTACATTTAAGGGCAATAATAAATTACAATTATCCTGGCCTATCAACAATTCAGGTGCAGTAGAAACATTACAAAGTTGATCTTTAATATTACAAAGGTGCTTAAATTTATTACAATTAATTCTAGAAAAATTGTTATATTTAGGCAAATTAAGTTTATCTACACTACGTGCAATTAAAGTATACACATCGCCATTGCAATTAGATATCTTAAAGTTCATTACAGTCGATTCACACACTAATTCACTAGAATCGAACGCGCCACTCACGCGCATCGTTTGGCGCTGGCCGCTGAGTCCAACGCGCTTAGCGAGCGCGCTGCTTATTAACGATATCGTCGAACCATCGTCCAACAGCGCACTTGCCCTAATTGTTCCGTTCGGACCGTGAATTTTCACAGGGACTACTTTTAATAACGCTTTACAATTTGTATTAATATTTGTAATCGTTTCGGATTGGCTTACATTCTCAGACTCAGGCACTAAGTTAAGATTTTCACAGTTACTTACAGTTTGTTCCTTGTTTACCGAATAGTGTAACAACCGATGATGTGCTTCTCCGCAGTTGTCCGTGTCACACACCGGCGCTGGGCACGTATCCCTATTATGGCGCGATAATAAACACTTGTAACAGATACCGTAACGTTTTACATACCGCCATCTGTCCTTGCGTAGTGACCGTTTGAATTGTTTACATTCTGTTAATTTATGCGGAGATTTTTTTGCAGTATTGACACTTCATAGCGATTTTATTTTGTTCACTATTCACTAACAATGTATTATGCGAGCGTTCAGAATATTTAAATTTATTAATGTTGTGAACATTGCTGATTAACTGCACCGAAGATGTAGAAATTTTTACGGCTTCTTCATTTAAAAACTCTGACAGAATATCCAGTTTCGCCTTAACGCCGCCGGCAATAAATGCATAACTATAGTCTGCCCATTTAGAAATAAGTACTGTAGGTAACTTACTTAATATTATTGTAGTGACGCTTGTATCTTGAAGATATTCGTGTCTGTTTAATGCGCGTACAGCCGCGACGTAATTTTTTACTTTAATAGAAAATGGCACAATATCTTTATGGTAATCAGGTGATATGGGCTGTAGCTTCCTTATATCCTGCATGATTCTAGTTATGATGATGTCTGAATTACCAAACTGCAACTCTAAAGTTGACATCACTATATCAGGTGATGAAGCTGTGATAAGAAGAGCCGTAACTGCTTCTTTTGCCTGCCCACGAAGACATTTTCGTAGGCGCCATAAATTTTCTTTAGGGCTGAAGTTACATACCTGTGTGGATTCTTCGTATGCCAACTTGAATTGTAACCAGTCCATAGGGTCACCACTAAACATTGGTAAATCTTGCGGTGTGGATATACGGCTCAATAAATTACCATTATTCTGCTGAGATGTTGAGGCAGCGGCTAAATTCTTGAGTGCGCTGGCCAACATTTGCACTGTACCATTATCGTTACCGGCGGCGGCGTCACCTGCTGCCGGCGCACTTGGCCCACCCTTTGTAAATCCATTCTCGGGGGCAGGATGTTCAGGCTGTTGACTGCGCTCCAACCACTTCTCAACTTCCTCGTTGGTGTGCGACCTCGATGAGCGTGAACTGTGTTCCAAATCGACTAGATCAGCCTCAAGCTTTTTATCAATAAGTTCCATTTGTATACGTGCTTTTGCTTCCGCTGCTTCTAGCTCTAATTTTTTCTCTGAGCACGTACTGACGATGATGTTGAATGTATGGACTTCAACGATGCCGAAGGTTTAGCAGGCAAACTCTTTGGCTTTGAGTCACTTTCTATATCCCGTTTGTTTTCAACCTCATATGGGTGTTGCGGAGCCGTTGACTGTCCCTGGTCTTGTGTGCCTTCCAACTCCTTCCTTCTTGTAGCACGAGTTTTTGTCATTATTCGCGGTGGACTGTATAACATTACAATTTATGATCCGGCTCGAAGGACCACTGAAGTGGATCGATAGCAAATCAAGAACTCGTGCTGGTTACATAAAATGTTTATTGCGCCACACGGTGAAAATACAAATTGACCGTTAGATTCTTCAAAGCGCGGGACGACTTAAACGTATGTATGTGCACACCAGCGGAGACTGCGGCGACGACTGACCGCCAACAATGCTAGCGGGAATCGCTCACTCTTATCTACCTTAGGGATAATATTACAAATACATACAAGCTTACCTACACATATTTTATAAAATTTATAATAAATATTACATACAAAACAATGCGTCGCCAACACGCCCCACCCCAGTGTCGCCTCAGCGACACTCATCTTCCATGGGTATTCTGGCGACGCGTGTTGCTGGACGTACAAGTGTCCCGGATGGAGTCTTTATTTGAACCACCCTAGTCCTGCCGTCTTTGCCAGGAAAAACCGACGAAATAGTCCGACTAGGTTGGTCCGTCGATTGACCTGTCAGATCACGACAGGTCAATCGACGGATTCAACTTGGCTGGGCAGCGTTCGGTAGATTACAACACATCTTCTCGTCAGGAATACCTCAAAACTAGATTGTACAACCAATGCGTGTTGCCAGTGATGAAATATGGATCTGAGACGAGGTCTTTCATGACTGCTGGCCGTATGAGGAAGCTCGAAGTCGCTCAACGAGCTATGAAGAGGGCTATGCTCAGGGTTTCAAACTTAGGAATGAGGATATCTGCAGCAGAACCAGAGTGACCGACATCGTCCAATGGATTAGTAAGCTGAAGCGGCATTTGACCGGTCATATAGCTCGCAGAACCGAATACCGATGGGGAAAAAAGGTTCTCGAGTGGTAGCCTCGTACTGGCAGGTGAAGTGTAGGACGTTCCCCCACTAGATGGAGTCAAAACCTGGTAAGACATGCAGGAAGTTAATGGATGCAGGTAGCACCGTGCTTTGTGGCATTCCTTGGGGGAGGCCTATGTTCAGCAGTGGATTTGTGAAGGGTTTTAATGATGATGAATGATAATGGTATTATATTAATATGATACATAAATAGAATGGACGTTATGGGTAGAGTCCATCTATCCACAGAGTCCATTCTATTTATTTAGGTATAGGTAGGGTATAGAATTTTTATCGATATAATTTGGTACACTGTCTTATCCCTAGTATTAGTTCCGTGGACGTGCACTTCTGCTGTGAGCGCCAAAATGGCGGAAATCAAATCGCTTCACCATGTCACGGTGTATAGCCAGTCCAGCGTACTTGTATATATAGAGGTCAGTGATTATACTATATAAAATAAATTTAGTAATAAAATTCTAATTAATAATTACAATATTGTCTGCCGTGTAATGGCGGTTAAGAATATCCACTATCCCATATCTTCCTGTGGGTGACGTAAAAGGCGACAGACGGAAACAGACAGGAGATAGGCAGCGCATCTTCCTGATAACAGCAAATGTATAATAAAAAAACTGCGGTTGCCAACCCGCTTGCCAAGCGTAGCAACTTTGGCAATATACCCCCCATGAAGAATTACACAAATAGATGGCCCCCATTCTCCGGCGGCCCCGCTATTCCTGGCTACGGTGGCGACCATGGTAACGGCGCGGTAGGGGGTGCTAAGAATCTCCGGTGGTGGTTCGGTTGCCAACTACGACGATTCGACCTGGCAACATTTAACGCACTCACCCAGAGGACTGACGAGAAGATCCTGGAGCTAGAAGAAGAGATAGACAAGTTACGCTGGAATACTATAGGATTATTCGAGGTCCAAAGAGAGGGGGGAGGACACGGTGATTCTCGAATCCGGCAACTTGTTCTATCACCGGGAGGGCGACCATCTATCCCAAGGAGGTGTTAGTTTTATCGTCCTCAAGTCTCTCGTTAACAACGTTTTAAAGATTGGAAGTGTATTGACGAGAGTTGCGTACCTTATACTAGGAATCACCAAACGGTATTCGCTGAAGGTCATACAAGTTTATGCGCAAACGTCGGAACATCCCGATGAGGAGGTGGAGGAAATGTATGAGGACATTTCTAGAGCCATGCATTCCTCCAAAACTCATTATACGGTGTTAATGGGAGACTTCAACGCAAAACTGGGCACAAGAAAGAACGGTGAGCTGAAGGTAAGGAAATTTGGGATAGGGCAACGGAACCCAAGGGGTCAGCTGCTGTTTGGCCGACTTCATGGAGAAAGAGGGACTTTTTATGATGAACTCTTTGGTCCAGAAGCGGCCCCACAGAAAGTGGACCTGGTCGAGCCCCGACGGTTCAGCAAAAGCAAAAAACTAGATTAACTTCATTATGACGACCAGACGCCAACTGTTCAGTGATGTCTCAGTGATCGCAAGGGTGAAAACTGGCAGCTATCACCGAATGGTTAGAGGAACACTGAATCTTAACGTTAAGTTGGAGAGGTCTCGTCTAATGTAGTCAACGCTCCGTCCCCTCGTGCTCTAATCCAGAATCCCGAAACCTTTCAGCTCGAGTTACGTAACCGCTTTCCGTGCCTAGAAGATTGCAATGCAGTGACGATATGAATGACAAGCTTGTGGAAACTGTCCATGCAGTCGGAGCTAAGTTCTGCTAGACCCCGCCGCAGAAGAACACAAAAACTCTATGTGTACGCTCAATGGTAGCTACAAATGGCAGGGCTTGCGTTTCGAGCGGGGTGACGAAATGGTTAGCGTTGCGCGCAAGGCGGGGGCTTGCTGTGCCGTACGCGCTCAGCAAGCGCCCCAGTTGGCAGGAATCTTTTGAGCGGTGAGACCGCGCCGGTTAGACGTCGGGCATTACATAATAGTAGTTGCGCGACTCCCGGGACGATTTAGAGGTCGCGAGTTTGATATAATTTTGCGTCACCTATAGACGGTCTCCATGGTGTTGTATTTTGTCGTTAATATACGTGACAACGAGGCTTATTCTTGAGTTTATGTGCGCGACGCCCGGGTCGATTATAGGTCGCGAGCCTCTTACATTGTTATCTTAATTTGTTTTCGTGGTAACGAGGCTGGAATAATATAATTATTGTTGTAACCGTTTTAAGTATTGTTTGTGACTTGTATACGGTTGCGGGCGGCCGGTGTTTTGATTGAAGTCCTAAAATCTGAGTTAATTGTGCCCGCCATTTTGAATTACTATTGAACATTTTGGATCTTATTAGACCGCCTCGAATTAAGTTGTCTGTTTCGAACAAGAGGCCTAATTGGAGTTTGGAGTGATTAAAGGAACCTTTATGCCGTTAATTGCATCGACTAGTTATTAGTGCGTCGGTTGATAGCGTGATAAGACTTTTCCTTTGTCGGGAGAACGCTAGACCTTTGGGCCTCTAGAAGAGATCGCGTTCTTCTCGTGGTTATAGTTTTGTGCTAAGTGAACCTGGGACATTGAACTTTGACCAACTGTCCTTAAGTTATGCAGCGTGTCACTTGAAATGTCATTTAACTTAATGTCGATTAATTTAATGTCGATTAACGTTGATTTGGTTGAATAATATAGTGAAAATAGAAGTAGAAGTTTTCAATTGGTGAACGCCCTGCTGGATGGATCCTACATTTGGAGAGAGGCAGCGCCTTGGGATCTACAGTCCGGGATCAGCGGGGACGTCAGGTTACACATTGTACACATTACTACACACTACTTACATGCACATCACTTATTACCTGACAGGTACCCCGTGGTCAACCCTACCTCCGCCAATCGGTAAGTGGAGCTTGCTTCTTTGTCAGCCGTTTTTGGAATTATTATCTATAGATCACTTGGGCTCCGCCCTTGGTTGCTCGTCGAAGAGACCACCCGTGGGCCCTGGTCCAGTTGACCTTTGTTGGGGCAACTAAGGGCGTGTACACTCTCCGATCACACTCTTAATCTCATGGCTGCTAGAAGGGAGATGAGGCTGCAATTGTCAACAGATTTGACAGCATACAGACAAATGAACGGAAAGACAGATCTCCAAATGGATGTGGCGAGACTTACGCAACTTTAATACTGCTTGTATTAAAGAAGCGATCGAGTGGAACTAGGGCTCCAAAGTCTTTGCCAGAGATCTGTCTGCCAGAAAGAGCCAACTGTCGAAGCTGAAGACTAAGTGTGGCAGCAACGTTTCCGCGACACTTGAGATTTTGAGTGAGATTGAGAGGTTCTATGGGCAGCTGTACACATCATCGTTGGAGCCACACGCAAGTGTGAGTAACGATTCAAGTCTTATCCGACTCTATTCCGATGATATCCCGGACGTCAGTCTGAGCGAGATTAGAATGGCTCCAGTACCTTAAAAACGGCAGGACCTCAGGCGAGGATGGAATTACAGAAGTAAGCGGGTGGAACAGCGGTACTTGAAGTCCTTCACAAGCTCTTCAATTCCATCCTCCATGGTGGCACTACTCCGGAGGCGTGGAGCAGAAGTGCGGTGGTCTTGTTCGTTAAGAAAGGCGACAACGCTCTCCTGAAGAACTAACCGATTTCCCTTCTGAGCCGCGTCTACGTGCTGTTTTCGAGAGTCATTAGGAATCGTCTCACACGCAGACTCGACGACTTCCTGTCTCCCGAACAAGCAGGTTTCCGAAAAGGCTTCAGTACCATAGACCACGTACATACTCTGCGGCAGATTGTACTGTAAACCGAAGAGTAAAATCTGCCATTTTGTCTGGCGTATGTGGACTATGAGAAAGCCTTTGATTCCGTCGAAATTTGGGCGGTGCTACAGTCTCTTAAGTGGTGCCAAGTTGACTGTCGGTATATCGAAGTGCTGAAGTGTTTTTACAGTAGGGCTACGATTGCTATCCGAGTATAGAACCAGAGTTCGAAGCCTATCCAACTGCAGAAAGGTGTAAGACCTACAGCGTGTTCTTTCATTATTCCTGGCCAGCCATCTACGGGTTTTCTTTTCCTCCTCACAATTTTTTTTGCCATTCAAAATTTAAAGGCACTTCCGCATTTTCAATTTATTTTAGCAAAATCATCTATTAATATTATTTGGGGGTCATTGTAGAAGCGTGCTCGTCGCGACCCCTGCCAGCCCTTTTCAGGGCTGCAATTCTACACAGCTGCGCACCCATGCAAACGAGGGTTAGGGCGTCCCCCCAAGGCGATGCACCCCAGCTCGTCCCCGTTGGTGTGGAATGCAGCGCGCAAAGCGGCGATGGGGACCGCCACCCGTCACGCACAGCCCGACACGGCGGAAGGTGGAGGACGGCACGTGGAATGTTAGAGGGGGCATGAGAGATAAGACGAATGAGTTGATCGAAATAATGAAAGAAAGAGAATTAGATGTCGTGTGTATGTCGGAGACCAAACGGAAAGGCAGTGGTACTGAAGAGCTCCCTGGCGGGACGTTAGCTATATGGTCCGGAGTCCCGGTAAGCGAGAACGCCTGCCAGGGAGTGGGAGTGCTGTTGTGGTCCCGGTTGGTCGATCTTATGACTGAATACAAGGTTGTGAACTCAAGACTTCTCTGGGTTCGCTTCAAAATGGGACTGACGAAGTTATTCCTTTTGGCTGTTTATGCGCCGGTAGCTTCGTCGTCCAGGGATGAGCTGGAGGAGTTTTGGGAGAATGTAAGAGAAGTTCTAGATTTGGTTAAGGGAAACGAAAGAACTGTTGTATGTGGTGATTTGAATGGATGGGTAGGTATCGCTCGACCAGGATACGAGTCGGTGCAAGCACCGCAGTTTGGCGATAAAAGCATTAATGATGCTGGCAAGCTTATACTGGCCGTATGCAAGGAAAAGAGTCTTCTTGTGACAAACACTGTGTTTAATCACAGGAAAATCCATATGTACACTAGAAAAAGAAAGAATGAGAGAAGTATGATTGATTTGTTCCTGGTGGATGACCGATTGCGAAAACAGGTGATGGATACACGAGTGTTCAGGCGTGCTGACCTGGGAACGGATCATTATCTAGTAATTACTAGATTTAGGGGTTTGTTCGCGGGTTGGCGTTACCGGACGGCAGTAACAGAACCACAGTCGGTCTGTCGCATCCGAAGCTGGAAGCTTCAGGAAGCGGATACTAGGGACAAATATCACACGAGGGTAGCCGAAAAGCTTGACACCATCGATGGCAGGAAAGAATGTGTGGAGAGAACATGGCAGAACCTTAAGGATGGAATGGTAAGTGTAGCGGAAGAAGTATGTGGTACGACAAAAAGAGGTAGTAGTAAAAGAAGAGATGCATGGTGGAATGATGAAGTGAGAGAAGCTATAAAAAAGAAGAAAAAAGCATGGTTAGACTACTTGGCCTCTAGTAACGATGAGCATATGAGAGAGAAGATGAAAGAAAGATATAAGCTGCAGAAAGTTCATGCGAAAACATTGATTGAGGAAGTACGTGAAAGGTGTAGAATAGAAGCGGACGAGAGGTTGTCGCACAACTTTAGGGAAAACTCCAAACTCTTCTGGAAAGAGGTTGGAGGGTCCCGGAGTGGTGCGACAGCCTTAAGAATGAACAAAGTGCTTTCGAGAACCAATGACGTCCTCTCAGAAAAATCGGACGTCATGCAGCGATGGAGTGAATTTTATAGAGAAATGTATGCGTGTCATGATCTTAGTGAAGGATCCGGGGTGACGCCGTGACTGGCACGCCAGACACGGACCTCGATGACACTGAGGTCATCAGCATGAAAAGAGATTGAACGTGCGATTCGAAGTTTGAAATGTGGTAAGGCTGCGGGACTAGACAGAGTTACTGCTGAAATGGTCAAGTACGGTGGGCCTCGCGTCTGGGACAGCTTCCATCTACTATGCAATTTGTGCTGGCGGACAGGAGATGTCCCGGATGATTGGCGATCCGCGGTCATTGTGCCTTTATATAAAGGTAAAGGTTCACATTTTGACTGCGGGTGCTATCTGGCGATCAGCTTGACCAGTTTAGCAAGTAAAGTTTACTCGAAGGTTTTGACACGTAGGATGCAAAAGAAATCGGAAAGATTCTTATGGGAGGCACAATGCGGATTTAGACCTGGAAGAGGATGCACGGATCATATGTTTTCTCTCCGCATGATCACGGAGAAGCTTCTGAGTGTTAACCAGAGGATTTTCTGTGCTTTTGTGGATCTGGAGAAAGCATTTGATAAGGTTATAAGGAAGAAAATGTAGGAACTGTTGCCGGGATATGGTGTGGATGGTCGATTGTTAAGGGCTGTGTAATCACTTTACTATGACTGTAAAGCCTGTGTGCGGGTAGGGCATGACCTGTCACCCATGTTTAGCGTCCAAGCGGGCGTAAAACAGGGTTGTGTCATGTCTTCCTGGCTGTTCATACTGTATCTCGACAGCTGTTTACAGAAGCTAAAAAATAGCTGTTTGGGTGTGAAATTGGGTGACATAAAAGTTAATTGTCTGCTGTATGCTGATGATGCAGTGCTTATTGCACCATCAGAAGCAGAACTGCAGGCATTAGTCACGTGTATGAAAGAGGAATGTGAAATTAAAGGTCTCCGTTTGAATGCTAATAAAACTAAGGTTCTGGTATTTGAAAAGGACGAAGAGAGAACGAAATGTGAAATATGGGTAAATCAGGAATGTCTAGAACAGGTAAAAGAAATTGTATACTTGGGGAGTGCTTTCAGCTGGGATGGAAGATGTGATTTAGATGTGGATAGGCGTGTCGCTGCCGGAAACAAAGTCAATGGTGCCCTGAATGCATTAGTAAAAAGGCAAGGCGTGGTGAAGAGTGCACGCCTTGCAATACATAACGCAGTGTTGGTACCGACTTTGTTATATGGCAGCGAAACCTGGGTATGCCAGAAGAAGCATAAAAGCAAATTGAATGCAGTGGAGATGCGATCTCTTCGTAAAATGTGTGGCGTTACCATAGCCGACCGAAAGCGAAACGAAGAGATTCGCAATATGGCAGGATTGAAGGATGACCTTATCACAAAAATTGATAGGGGCGTACTCCAATGGGTTGGGCACGTTGAACGAATGAGTGAAGACCGAATGGTGAAGAAAATATATAGAGCGAAAGTAAATATTAAAAGGTGTCGAGGTAGACCGAGACTAACTTTCGAAGACCATATGAGCAAATTGCTCGAAGAGGGGAGGGTCAAGAGTACTCGGATACCTAGACGTGCATGTATGAAGAAGTTAATGAACCTGAAAGAAGCGAAAGAGGTATGTAAGGATCGTGACACTTGGCGATCTGTTCTCTCTGGCTACCCCGTTAGGGATTGTGCGTGAAGATAAGTAAGTAAGTAAGTATCTATTAGGCATAAATCAAAAAATGGTAACCGTGTCGTTTTTGGTCGGCTATTAACTTTGTCGGCGAGATTGTCAGAGATAAAGTAGACTTGTTGGCTATTTTCAAGGTAAACATCTAAATGTATATGACCGCAAAAAACCTTTCATGTATGGAAAACCATAAAAGCCTCCAAATTACTTCCCAACTAGTCAAATCACGCCCACTTTCATATAATTTGACTTCGATCTTTTTGTTTTCTGTCACAAAAGCCGCTTGATCACTGTCCTCACTAATGTACTTTTTTTTAAAGGATGTGACAAACGAGCACACAGTCCACCTGATGGTAAGTGGTTGCTGTGGCCCATAGATATCTACATCTATCCTCGATTACGAATCAAAATGTAGATGCGTTGTCACCCGTGAGTACTAAGATGGAATGCCCCATTTCCATTAAAAAGGGTCTCCGGTCACACTCACCATATGAAACACAGCAGCATTAAGCTACTATTTCACGCCGGTATTCTGTAAGAGCGTGGTCCTTCCCCGGTCAAGCCGACTCATTCGTGCTACAACTATACTATTAATATATCTAACATGGCTCTACCACGTATAATTGTACTTTATCAACTTAACAGAATTGCAAAATTCTACATTAATATGTGCCTTAAATGTCCATGACAGAAATTTATTACAGGGGACCGCCTACCTATTTTCTATATTAATGTCTTTTTATTTAAGTGTAAAGCCACCTTCAGCCGGAGATTGTCTTCTGTACTGTGGGTAACCATCGTCACCTGTCTGTTTATCTCTCAAATATTGTCTGAGATATGTTTTGCTACATTATTATATTTCATGCAGGGAGAATTATTTTTAAGGTTCCAATATGGACCGTATATCATTTAAATTATATCGCATAATATAGGATCTCCACTTTAATTTGCTATCTCGGCACAAGTTGATTCACCATGTCAGGCAAAATGCGGTTAACCATCCACAACAATATGTGTATGTGAGACAGACCTTGTTTCTGCCACTCGGTAGAGAACATGAACAACGTACCTCTCTAAGAATTTTTCCTTTAGTTAGAAGTGCCATCATTTTCTTTACTTTGAGGCGAAAAATCCTGGCTATGATGTCGTGTCTATCATAACTTTTTGCCCAGGCAAAAGAATATCCGTGATTCATCTGAAAATCAAGATATAAGGTAAGTTTTTCATTAAAATAATCCAAGAACAAATAAAATTGAAATTTTGAATTCTAATCAGATTTGAATATTTTTTTTATATTTGACGTTCCAATTTTAAAGATTATTGCATTGCAACGAGCTTTTATGGGAGCTCAACGTTTTGAGTTTTCAAACATCTGATAATCGATAAAGTTGCAGTGTATTCCATCTAATTGCGGCGTGGAATATAATGAGCGAGTAGATATATTGGCTAGACAGGCTATTACGGATGGCATCGAGTACAACATATTACCCCATTACGCTGATTGTATTTGTATTATAAAAAGTCTATGTTACAACCTATGGAAAGAATATTTTGATTTAAATTCAAAAGAAAAGGGTATTTGGTACAAGACGGTACAGCCACATCCGCCTAAAATACCATGGATTGATAACCATAAGCTATCACGACAGGATGCAGTAGTGATAATGAGGCTTCGTACTGGACACATTCCATCTAGAAAGTTTGCATTCCTTATGAAAAAGGTCCAGTCACCGAACTGTGATCAATGCGGTGTTCCAGAGGACCTAATGCATGTCTTGATGGATTGTGCCCACAACGCTGCCTTTCGTATTGATAAATGCCACCACATTTTAAAATATTTCGCTGATTGTAATATAATTTTAGCTAAGCCACATTCTGACGATATAAAAATATTAGTCAAACTTTACAAGGTGAAGTTCTCGGATCGCTCACTCACTTCTCAATGTGATTGATCTGGGAACTTTTCATTTTACTTTTTGTAACTAAATGCATATCTTCTTCAACTTTCTGTAATTAATTATTGATTTGAGAACTTTATAATGATGAGAATTTTATAAATAAGTTTAAGTATACCTAATGTAATTGTTTTTTTTTTTTGGTGATGAATTAACGGAGTGTCATATTCATATTGTGAATAAGCTCATTAATAAAGAATTAAAAAAAACATCTGACAAAATAAAATGTAGGTAATTTAAATCAAAAACACTAAGAAGTATTGATATCTACTTTGGTGCATGTCAACCCTATAATATTTTTCTACCCCTTTTTTTCAATAAAATACGAAAAACGCCTTCCATCAATTCTGTTAAAGACTGTTTATGCAAACTTCAAAGTAGATTGGACCAAGGAACACGTTGTCTCATACAAACTTTGCCCCGTTTTTCACCACCTTAGAATAGAATTTGGGAATTGGAATGGTGGAATAGACCTAGGGGTAGAATTTCGTAAAATCCTTTTTTTTATCAGATGCCTACACCATACAAAGAACACACCGTTCAAGTTTCAGATCTCTATTATTAACAGCTTAGACTGTGAGTTTATCCGTCTGTCAGTCATTCAGAACAAAGCATTTTATATGTACTTCGTCTCCCGTTCTCTCAGCAGGGGAGACCAATACATCAAGAATGAGGGAACGAAAATGAAACCGACAGACGCTGCGGGCGATATCGGGGATCACTGTATTCTGTATATGCGCCCGGAGCACTCTGTTACGGAGTCCCAGTCGTTTTAGATGATCCGAGAGATTGCAGACCCGCTTGCAGAGACGACTAATGAAATAATTAACTAACACTACCCCAGATATCAGTAACCCTGTGAGCATGGTCAAGATAATTTGTTGGAGAAGGTATTTATATTATTATGATATTATTTAAGATTATTACCGATACATCCAAATAAAACTTAACTGATGAACATAGGTTTTCCCCATAGAATACCTCATAGGAGTATATTTGCCGTCGTTGCCACGTTTAGCAGCCAAGTAGGCAACCGCACTTTTAAATAATATTTTTTTAGTTGTTACCTGGAAGATGCTGCTGCCCATATCCTCGTTTGATACCCTCGGTATAATATGGTGGGGTATTGGACATTTTTACATCGCCACTACTCGGTCAATAAAGTTATAAATATCTCATATTTCTCTCAATATCCTAGCACTACGAAAATAAACGCTTCTACTTAGAAAATATAAAATTAAAGTAATAGATGGAAAAGTGTATAATAACTTCATCGTGTTAAAAATAGCAACCTTGAAGCTCGACAATTTAAGTGGGAATATTCGCAAGGAAAACGTTTTTACTTTTTTGTTTATGAAATAATTCGTGATGAAAGATTTATTATCGTTTTTTTAATGAAAGTTAGAGTGACCAAATAGCGCACGGTCATACCACCTACATTTTGACATTGATTTAAAAAAATGAAGTTACCTTGTCACCTCTAAGGGCTTAAATGGAATAACTCCTTATTACTTAAAAAGGTATATGGTTCTTTACATTAACCACACATACCTTTTTTAAATGGTAGAGCTATGCTGCAGCTATATTGTGTTTGTAGCTCAAATAGGTCGGCTCAATTGGGAAAGGATTACGCTCTTACAGAACACCAGAGGGAATTAACAGCTTCATGCTGCTGTTTTTCGTATGGTGAGTGTAGTGAACGGGAAACCCCTTGTACTAGAAAAAAGGTATTAGATCTTAGCAATCAGCTGTAACAATACGCTTGCATTTTGCTCCTTAATCGAGGATGGATGTAGATGTCTATGGGTCACAGCATTCATCTTACCATCAGGTGGACTGACTCATTTTCTTAAAAAATACAGCATCATTAAGCTGGTACTTTGTAGTCCTTGCACACCTATGCTACCCATTCGATCTGCAGCCATGTTTTACTCTTATTTACTTTTTACTTTAAATAAATGTGCTAAAAGTTATTTACATAAGGTTTCAATTTGGTAATTAGCATATTTTTATGTCTGTAGTCCATTTTGTCCATAGCTCCAAAAACACGCTTTTATAAAGTATTATCCTGCTTTGTATGGAGGTTTTACGTTTTATTTTATTCAAAGGTATGTGAGAGAGTCCAATTTTCGTTAGTCAGACGTTAATGGTTTTGGGGCCGTATATATTGAATACCGTAATGTAAACGTAAAACACTAGGACTAATAAAAAATGGAAAAGTACGTAGACAGAACCTAAATTTCAAGTGATTCCAAATCAAACGATGTTCAAATTCTAGACATGTATTTTATTTATTAACTTTCCTTGCGTGGTAGAGCCACGCTGTATACTTTGGTTGTAACACTAATGGGTCGGTTCGACGGGGGAAGGATAACGCTCTCATAGAATAGTGCGTGGGTGCGTGCGTTCGTGCGTACCTGCGGACGTGCGTGCGTGTGTGTGTGTGTGTGTGTGTGTGTGTGTGTGTGCGTGCGTGCGTGTGTGCGTGCGTGCGTGCGTGCGTGCGGTGCGTGCGTGTGTGTGTGTGTGTGTGTGTGTGTGTGTGTGTGTGTGTGTGTGTGTGTGTGTGTGTGTGTGTGTGTGTGTGTGTGTGTGTGTGTGTGTGTGTGTGTGTGTATGTGTGTGTGTGTGTGTGTGTGTGTGTGTGTGTGTGTGTGTGTGTGTGTGTGTGTGTGTCCACTTAAACAGAGGCGGCCTAACATTCTCTCTTAAGTCTGCTATTTTATATTATAATATGTTAAATTTAATAACAATACCTTCTTTAAGAGTCCCCGCAGACTACAGATTTTTATCAGTCGATAGTTTGACCGGCTTCTTTATCACTATGAAGAAGTATGCAAATACGCACATTACAGCGATTCCGTATCGGCCAATAAAAAGTTTGATGGGCTTCACAATTGCCTTCAAAGTAAACCAACGGCGAACTATCGGCCGACCGGTTGATCAGTACGGCGCTCTTCCCCACCCGCACACTCGCCGATTATTTCATCGGCCGACTTGGCCAATGGCTTCAGTTCGCTCCACGTTAGATGTGGAAAAGGTCATATGCGTGAGTTAGCGTGCGATTCATTTGCTTCGCTGCTTGTCGAAACGTATATCGGAAATCTAATTCAGAGAATTGAAAAAACACCAGCAATCTATAAAAAGAACTTAAAAGAGTACTCCGATTCTTCCTTTGTTTTGTTTGTTTTTTTTTCAAGTAAACAATAATAATATTTCTGGGTACTATTCCACGCGTCTGATCTCTTCACCAACTCCTTTGAATGTATCAATCGGCCGACTGATGGTTGGCTAGTCTGTGCACACACGTCCAGCCCAATTGTTTTGTTTGCCCAGTATGCGCACTAGCAACCAAATCCGAACAAATTATCGGCCGATAGAAAGTCTGTATTCTGCGGGAACTCTAAGTTATCATGTTTAATACACCATGATAGCAATTTTTAATAACAAAATTCTCGTGAAACACACGTTACTCCACAAAGGAATGAAAGGGTTTGGAATACTTGAGGTATATACACCAATTAATTATGTTTAACATACTTATTAAAGGGGATTGCCCACTCTTCATAGATACTTCAGCCATGGGTACCCACATATAAAGGCATATAGATATGATAATATGCAATTAAAACAATGAAATGGTTAAGGAATTGCTTTAAAAAAAGTCGGGTTTTGAAGATATATGTTTTTATTTTCACAAATGCAGTTTTTTTAACAACTATTTTTATCGATTTTGTCGCGTTTTATTTCATTGATTTTTAATTGCAGACGTTTCGAGTGCTTTCCAACACCCATGGTTACGACGGACTGAGGTGACGTCCCAATGTCAGTGTTAATCCGAAGTACCTTCAGATTTTTAATTTTTATTTATGGTCTGATCTACAGAATGAACTTACTGTGTCTTGAAGTCTTGCAATGGTATGCTTGGGTTTAATTTTAATTTCACTAATTACAGGGTCTTAAGCAGGTATTACCAAGCCTCCTTCTCTATTGAATTTTTTTTTATTATTTTATTATTCAGTAGTCTCAGGTATCGGTCCTTGATAGGAATTTATGTACCTTTTAGAAGATTTGTGGTCTATCAAATCTTTTTATACGTCTATCTGGTTGGGGCCGTCCAGGATATGATCACAAACTGCAGACTTCCCTGAACCTTGATGCTTCATGTCAGCTCGCTTCAAGATGTAGCCAATCTTGTCTGTCAAATGCTAATACTGCACATGCTTGACTGTGGCCGGCTTCACTCGGTCACTGTGACGTAAGCGCGGGTCTGAAGCTTGTTGATGTGCAGAACCTGCTTGACGTGCTGAAGCTCGACGGCTCGATGTTTGCTGCCACAGATCCCTTGTGCTCTCTGTAACAAAGATTTGCTCACGGTAACTAACTGTGAAGGATAATGGCGAAATTCATTGTTTTCTATACACAGTGTGATCTATGGTGTTGTTAAAATTTTGGATGACTAACGCATCTGGGAAAGCTAAGGAATTATTTGCCTCCAATTTACACATCAATACATCATTCAGGAACTGAGCAGGAAGCAAAATATTAGTCTGATGCCGTGCCCAACCCAAATACAATATTACTGACATAATATGAGCACAGCATCCAACAGTTCGACGGCCGACAGTACTTTTTAATTTCACTTTTACCAGAACCATTGCCACTAATTAAAATATATATAAAATACACTTTACGACTAATCGGGATGACTTTCAATTCTAGCCCTAAGTAAAGATCAGCTAGGGCTTAAGTTTATTCCTTCCATAATGCTGCTCCTCTGGTTATTACAGAGTTCTCTCCGGTAGCAACCATTAAATCTTATATGCTCACCATAATAGTAGCGAGCTTGCTTTAATTGATATGTGCCACAAGCGATTAATATTAAGTAGCTGTAAGTTAAAACAGGAAATTCCCTAACATTTTAAAGTCTACATTTATGTTTCTAAAGTCTGCCTGCCCTAGCTCTATTTAGATTGCTTTCCTTAGCATACTCAGACAAATCATTATTTTGGTGAACTATTTCAAGTATTTGAGCCGCATAATCCCTGTCTCTTATTTTTGTGTGGAATTTATTAATTAGAGCAGCAGCCACAGCAATCTATCATCAAATTTGTAGAAGCCCTGTTAAAATAATTTTGATGAAATATTTTAAATTCAGTTTTAAAAATGCCATTCACCACTTCTACTACTCATATCGAAACATAGTCACAGCTCTGGATTTATTAGCATATCTTGTCATTAACTGAGACTCACCATCTGCTGGCGACATTGCTGCGGCCCTTAGACATCCACATCTATCCTCGATTACAAATCAAAATGCAGATGCGTTGACACCCGTGAAAACTAAGATCATTTTCTCGTTTCCAGTAAAAAGGGATCTCAGGTTCTCTACACTCACCATACAAAACACAGCAGCATTAAGCTACTATTTTACGCTGGTATTCTGCGAGAACGTGGTCCTTCCCCAGTCGAGCCGACCCATTCATGCTACAACTATACTTCTAATATAACTGCAGCATGGCTCTACCACGTATAACACACGTACATAGTAATTGTAATCACATAAGAGACATACTCGCAATGCTGATGGAACATTGAGTCCATTGGAATTGTTACAACCAGGTAAAAAACATTGATTTGGTGTTAGTGGCGCTTTTAAATAATTAGTTAGCAGTACAGTGTGTGATGTATGATCTAAGCTTTGTTGTTCTGGGTGCAATACATTACTCACTTCAGATTGCAACGAGGATGGACTAGATGATTCAGATGGTTCCCGTTCTGCAGTTGAATGTGATGCTGTTCTATTAGTTCATTGCCAGCAATTATGATACACACGGCATGACAACGGCAACTGAAATAATGTAAAATACAAAAAATGAAGTCAAAGTGAAAAAAAAATAGATTTGTTTATTTTAAACTCAAATATAAATAAAATATTTATCAAGTTAAATGTTACTGCATAAGGATGGATTTAATGCCCTATATTATTTAATAATTAAGACCTGACAGACTACCAGCAGTCCAAAAACAATGAAAAATCAGCGGTCCCCTTTCTTGGTAGTTGATAAAAATGGTCAATCTCATAAATAAGCTAGTATGTTTGTCAGATATAGCTTGTGCAGATGTGAAAAAATAAAACAAGTTCTTGAGTTGATATACAATCAGTGTAAAAACAGATATGAGCATCACACTTAATAAATTGAAAAATGTTAAACACTTACCTCCAAAATTATATCCAATTGTTGAGAGATCAACAATTGCATTTTCCAACAAAACAAAATAACACGATAACACGCAATTGAATTCTTGTGACATAACAGTGACGGGGGCCTACCTGTCAGATTCGATGTTGCCACTTAACTGTCATAAAATCTATGAAACGATATCGATTTTTATTCGATTAATAATATTTTAATTGGATTTTAACATCTTAGGTAGGTATTTAGTTTTATTTATTTAGAAAATATTAATCTCACAATTAATTATTGTAATAATATAATTTTATCCCACAACTAATGCCCTCATTAGCAATGTAATGGTGAAAGAATTTTCAAAATCGGTCTAGAAATTTTTGAGATTAGCCAAAAAACGTATTCATTGAAAGTAGCGCCCTCTATAATAAAATTCATCCTATATTAGATATCGAAAATTATACATAACAATCTAGTGGTGAAAGAATTCTCAAAGTTGGTCAAGTATTTTACTTTGATAGTAGCGCCCTATATAATAAAATGCATCCTACGTTTTTAAACACCATAACAAAAAACGATTCAACATAGCCTAACCCGCACACACGGTAAAAACATAACCTTCCTTTTTCGTCTGTAGTCGGATAAACAACTGGTTGATAACGGTTGCGTATCGGCTGCTTTGGATAATATCCATTGTCAACGGTCCTAAATATATATCGTAACATCATAATAATTATCGAAAAATTATATTAGCATTGTAATAACGACACCATAAGTAATCGATCAAAAAGGGGAAATCGATTTTTTAATGAGATTTGTGATTGGCAACACTTTCTATTTTATTCACAAACTAATGAATTAATGATTTACCTAATTTTATTCTTATCTTATCGGTACTTTTAATTTGTGAAAAAATATTCCCATCTTTTTAGGATAAAGGAATACCGCGATTAATAACCATAAATAAAGATATATTTTTTTAACAAATGCATGTTGTTGGGCGTTCCATGGCCGAAAATGGGCATCCTCCTTAAAGCAAATAAACGCGCATTTACTAGCGTTCATAATCATCATCATCATCATCATCATTATAGCCTATCAAAGTCCACCGCTGGTAATAGGCCTCCCAAATTGATTGCCTCATAGGGTATAATTGTCATGATATACATATGTGATTTGGCAACTGAAGTTTTGATTTTGAATTGTTATCAAGAAGATGTTTGCTGCCCATATTCTGGTTTATTTGTCTCAGGTGCCTCGTCCTCTCAGTTGTAGATTCTTTTACTGTTGACCATTGTATAATATCTTTTAGTTTTCGTAACTGTCTTCTTATTAAAATTAGAAGTTTTAGTTAATATACAAATAGAAATATAATATATTATAACAAAAAATATAATTCAATAAATTATATTTTAATGTTACATATATGAATACTTACACATCACGAACTAATAATTAAGGTGTGAATTATAGTGCTCTTTAACAAGTCTTTTAAACATAGACACCGACTTAGCGTCACGAATCCTAAAGGGAAGTGAATTCCACAATCGTACTGCGTTAACAGTAAAAGAATGAGAATGGAGCATTGTATTGAAAGACGGAAATCTTAATAGTGTTCTAGTATTTGATCTACATGGAACATCTGGAGAATGAACAAAAGTAAAACGATTTTTTAGATATAGCAGAGTATCAGGATTATGTAAAATATTGAAAAGAAGACAGAGGATTCGAGTGTTCCGGCGAAGGCGGATGTGGAGCCATGGGGAGCTGCTTGCGATAAACAGAGACGTGATCGAACTTCTTTAAGCCAAAAATATATCGAATACATAAATTTTGCAAGCGCTCGAGTTTATCAATTTGCTCCACGGTAGCATCCAAATAGCAGACATCAGCGTAATCTAAAATTGACCCCCGTGACTATGGGTGCTGGAAAGCACCCGAAACGTCGGGAATTAAAAATAAAAGTAATTAATAAACGCGATAAAATCCGTAAAAGTAGTTTTAATCAAAATGTTTATTAATGTTTTCAGTCCTGGGCAAATAACTGCTTTTTTCTCAAACCATTACCTTATATATTTGTCTTACGTATTTGTTAGCCAAACAGCAGATGACAAAGTGGACAGCTTTAATAATATCATTCTTAACTTATATGATATTCATGCGCCGGTTAAATGGGTTAAAATAAAACATAATCCTGCCTCTTTAACAACTTCGGCTTTAAAAGCGCTCATGGCACGTAGAAACAAAGCTAAAAGAAGATACAAGCGACTTCCACTGGAGAGTAATGAAACAAATTACGATATATTTGTTATAACTAAAAAGGTAAAAAAATAAAATCTAAATAAATGCCAAAAAAATTATGACAAAAATTAAAACTTGATTACTCTACTCAATCTTTTGCGTGATGACAGATATTCAAAGTAAAATCAAGTGTATGGAAATAAAAACCAAAAAAAACAACATTTTTGATCACAAACAGTAGAAATCGAGAAAATAAATAAAAAATTATTCATTATCGTATATTACATTCAACAATATACAAAAACGTAAAATGGAACGTAGATACACACAGATGGTAGGTGGATCTCAATAACTAGATGTGAATAAATACTTGTTATTAAAAAATATGCATACCCACAAGAGAAAAAAGACAAAGATTTGCAAGGTAGTAGCAATTTTTCGATGATGTACCTTTCGGTAACGATGTTTCTTTTTTTATTTATTTATTCTTATAAAGAGTGTACATTTTTACATTTTAAATTTTACCAAACTGAAGGCTAGTTTGTCGGCAATGTAACAAAACAAAATTCTTGTGAATGTTTTGAATCGGCAATAATACACGGATATTTAACGGTGAGCTGTTCTAATTAAATCATAGTTTCAATGTTTTGTCTTGATTTGTCAGGAAGGATGATTACAATTTTGCCATTGGATGACCAATGTGCTTAATTCCGAAGTTTGCGCGCTGCAGAAAGTACCCGGTGTCTTGTTTTAGTTAAGAACTCGGAAATGGTGATGCCAGAGCTTTCAGATTAGTTTTGCTATCCCAAACTCTCAGAAAAGAGAGGAGGCCTTTGTTTATGAGTGGGACGTTTATAGGCTGTAATTTTACTTTTCATATGCAGGTACAGTAGACGGTGTCATCGCTTATATGTTTACTGGTGCCGAGGCAATCCATCTTACTTTACTAGCTGACAACGCGTCTACGTTTGGATTCTTAAACAGGGACAGATATTATGTCTATGGGTCACACAGCATTACTTCAGCAGATGGATTATGTAGTCGTATACATTTTTGTATACAAAGTTTTGAAGTATTGAGGGATAAATACAGTTACTTTCACAGTTTCTCTGCCTGATAAAATTCGTAATATTATGTGATACAACCATAAAGATGTATACATTTTTATTCTCTCCTATATTTATATCAATGAAAATTGTACATAACATTTACAGATGGAGTAACGCAACTGCATTTTAGACTATTTGGAATAGGACTAACGTTCAGTCATTACAATGAAAAATTACTCAAATAAGTTATACGAGTACCTAAACAAGAAAAATATATTAAAGAAAGAGAATATTTTTGTAAATATAAAGTGAATTATGTTGTGACAAAATATGCAAAATAGGTAAATCAAATAGAAAAATTGGAAATGAAGATATTCGCAGTAGAATCTGACATAGCTCAACTGATCAGTAAGCTGAAGTGGCAATGGGTCATCTAGATTGATGAACTCATAACTGATGGGGAAGAATGGTTTGAAGTGAGAGACTCGTACTGATAAGTGAATGTAAGGCGACCTCCCACTTAAGAGTGAACCTGGTAAAACAAGCTGGACGTAGTTGGAAGTAAGTGACTCATGACCGTGTTTTGTGGAGTTTTTTGATAATGATAATGGAATTTTTACTCTAATGAGAACCTTGATAATCATCCATCCATTCATTCTTCTATCAATCATAGCCTATAAAAGTCCACTGCAGAAGTTAGGCTTTTTCATGCTTACCATAGTTTGCCATAAATACCACGTGCAGCTAGCGTGTTGACAACCACAGATTTTCATTATTTTGAGTTCTTATCATCTTCCTAGATGCTGCTGCCCTTTTACTTTAAAATTTAGAGATAACATAGAGTAGTGTATTCTCTTACAGAGCTACTACACGGCAAATATAATGTATTACTTGAAATGTTTTTGTCGTAGTTCGGTATTAAAACTCCCTTTTTAAGCTATTGCATAGCTTCTATCGCGGGCCTTGAGTGCGGGAAAATCCAGAAATTTCGTAACGAAATTATATACGTAATGTTTTGATAGCAGGTCCCCATATTACGTGAAAAAGCTATTGTGGTTTTTGTTTATTTTTCGTTAAACAAAACGCGAACACAGCCGACGACTGAACTGAACTAACCGCGTGTACAATGTGATATTTAAAACTGTTATAATATATTATAACAGTTTAAAACAACAGTTAGAAAAATATAGTTGTTCATATATTGAAAGTCTCCTTGTTTTGTCTTAGACTTATGTTAATAGAGCGTGCCATTTGAACTTAAAGACAATTAATTGGACAGTAAATAATAAGTGACAAATCTTGCCGTGAAGGGTGGAACTGAATAGTTGCACGTCTTGTTAATATAATTGCCGTACGGCCGCCCTGACGTATGTACTGCGCGAACCTGAGTTTTTTGCGACGCGGTCCGGTGATACAGTATTTTTCACAAATAGTGAGTTCGTTATAACGCGGGTTCGGTTAAATCTGGTTGAATTTGATTGGATTAACCTAAGTAACTTGAATTAATATCAAAGAAAAAGAAATACTGCATAAATAAAATAAATAAATAATTATAATTGCATAAGTTGATACAAAATGCTATGCAATAGCTTTACCGCGGCAGTCCCCGAGTGCCACACGTCTTTTTTTACTAGACATTCAAAAAAGCGAAGCTTGTTGTCATGCAGAACCTGCTTTGATAGGTGTTTGCTGTCACTGGTCACTTTCTGTGACAATGATTTGCCTATGGTATCTAACTGTGGAGGATGATGGTGAGTTTCAGTTCATCGATTTGTATGGGTCTTTTTTCTATACACAGTGTGACCTATGGAGTTGTTAGTATTTCGGTAGACTAACACGTCTAGGAAGGCTAAGGAAATGTTTGCCTCTAACTCCATAGTAAATTTAATTTTAGAGTTTATGGAATTAAGACGTTTAAAAATGCACTTTCTTTGTCTGATGGTAAAGTTGTGAAAATATCGTCTACGTCTTGCTTGCAGAACCTTGGAGTTGCAGGTACAGTCAGAAGGTCTTTCTCCTCAAAGTCTTTCATAAATATATCGGTGATAATGGAAGATACAGGTGAGCCCATTACCACACCATCTATTCGCTTGTAAACCTCTTCCTTCTACAATAGAAAGCATCTTCAATTTAATTCTTGTAGGCCATAGTAGATCCTAAACTAAAAAGTTATTTAATCTTTTTGAATATCATTCCCTAAAGTTTGATTGCAAAATTTGTCCTTCATTTACCATCATCCTATTTAGGAACATTTTTACATCGTTACAGCGGGCAAACTGCGTACTTACTTAATACGCTCATTATCAGGAAAACCCACGTATTGTGACGGGCAACTACGCAACTATATTGTGCGTGGCCCAACATGCATTTGGCCAGTTTTTTTGAATATTATATCAACATTCTATAAACAAATTTTATTGAAGACCTAACTGACTGCGCCCTCCCTTCTGCCAAGGAGGGTCGCGTCCGTCTATGGCTTAAAGATCTCTCGTCAGATTGGTAAGCCATACCCAATAGGTGGAGTTTAGTAGGTAAAAGTCTCCACATAACCACGCAGCCGGCTGCATGGTATGCTATGAGCATTCTCCACCTCCCTTTCCCAATACCGGAAGGTTGCTCTTAACTGCTTCGGGCGCAAAAAAAACAAATTTTATTGAAGACCTAACATTAATTTTATTTCAGTTAATCTTAGGGTTAATCAGGGGCTATCCTACATGATGACCAGGTACGCCATGTAATGATGAGCTCAGACAGAAGCAAGACTTTGGACTCCTATTTTGCCTAAGAGTCGATCTGAGGAAGAACCATCGTCTTCTATTCTATCCATTTACGGTCTGAAGGGTAAAGGGATTCACATTGTAAGTTCTTCCGTCGTCGTGTTATAAAAATAAGAAATTGATAGTAGAACTAAAGTAGTCAACATAGTGTAATGGATCCACTGAACGGACCAATGCATCAGTTTGCAGAAATGGTTATGGGTCGGCCAAATAGCTAAAAGCACAAGCAAAATTAGTAAGCTGAAGTGTCAGTGAGACAGGCATATAGTTCGAAGAACCGTCAACCGATGGGAAAGCAATCTTGCTTTCCCATCGGTTGACGGTTCTTCGCAATGTATGGGGCGTACTACTTGATGGAATGACGGCATGGTAAGATATGTAGGAAGTCGATGGATGCCGGTGGTTCAGGATAGCGCTTTGTGGCATTTCTTGGGGGATTATGATCATTAGTGGATTTGTCAAGAGCTGTAATGATAATTATGATAAGCCAAATGTCAAGGAAGTCGATAGGTGCAGGTGGCAGATATAAAGTAAATAAATATTTCCTAACAAACGCAAAGTTCTGAATATATTATTTCTATAAAGTTGAAAGGACATTTACGGTTTTCATTATAAAACTCAAGTTTCTTATTCTGTTTTGTTTTTATATCTGCAGAAAGTTCTTATCTTTAGCACAACATCTTCGGCGATGAAACGTCGTAAAATCTACGAAGATATCGGGTTGATCCGCCAATACAAGTGAGAGTTATTTTACGAGCAAAAAATTTGTTTTCTTGACGTTATTTTTTAAAAAAAAATCATTTTTAATAACGAAAAATTAAAGCAACTCAACGCCGGAGTGATGTTGTTTGGTAAAGGACTATGATCTTAGAAATTAATAAACAAAATACACATTTTATACAAAAATAAATAGAAAAATTTAAACTAAGCAAATTTTTAAAAGTTACACACAAATTATATTATAATAAGGTGAGCTGTAGAACCAAAGCAACCGACATAGCCTATAAAAGATTAGTAAGCTGAAGTGGCAATATGCGAGTGATATGGCTCGAAGAACCGACAACCGACGGGGAATAAAGATTCTTGAATAGCAACTTCATAGCGCAGTGTAGGGCTCCCACTAGACGGAGTGACGACTTGTTAACACTTGTTGGAAGTACATGAGTGCAGATAACTCAGGAGCATGGTTTGTGGAGCTTGGGGAAGGTCTATGTTAAGCAGTGAACTGATAAAGTGCTGTAGTAATGACGATGATGATGAAGCAGTTACTCGAGTGATAACCCTGATTATCCTCCAGACCTTAAATCTGTCTATTCATTGCACTCTGTGGAAATCCACTGCCGAATATTTACCTTCCCCAAAGTTTGCCTCCAATACTACCTAGTACCGATAATATTGTTTATTGTCAGTAGCTTCATAATAATTGTAGAAGTATTTAATTGTAAGCTTAGTTTGTTTGTTTCTTTACCTATTTTGTTTTGTAACTATAATGTATACTTAATCTTAAGGATGCCATTAAGAATATTATTATTATTAATTGCAAAAATTAAAAAAATTACCACTCTTTTCACTCCACTCTCAAAATAACGAGACAAAACCTGAAAACATTTCACCAAGTCCAAGCAGGCAGGTCCACCAACACACATCGGAGCTGCACGGCGGAGACTTTTATCATCCTAGAACCCTCTCAGAAATGAGAGAAGGCCTTTGTTTAGGAGTGGGACGTTTATAGTCTGTAATTTTACTTTTTATATAAAGGTACAGTAGACGGTCTCAAAGCTTATAAAAAGCTATTGCATAGCTTCTATCGCGGGCCTTGAGCGTGGGGACCGAATCCAGAAATTTATTCCGCCGTAACGAAAAAAACCTCACGCTCCCCACTCCGACGGGCACGGAGGTGTGGCTTGAAGGCCGTGCATTGTCTAACGTCGTTTCTTTTTTCGGCAGTCTTCGACACGGTGTTTGTGTATAAAGTGTTTTGAATATGAATGAACAAAGTGCATTTATTATTAATGAAGAAAGTCACGAAATAATAGTGAAAGAAAATGAGTGAGTACTCTATATACATACATTTTATTATTATCACAAATGCAGTACTAATTTTGAATTGAAAATATAATACTGCTATAAAGATAACCTAAATTTTTGATATTAAAATGAGCGATAATAAAAGTAGCCCTCTTTATATACACACAAACACACACACGCGTATAGTTTAAATTCTTAATTTAGATTCTCAATATGTATATATATACTCGATTAAACGGACTAATTGTTGCCGTTAGGGATTCGGATAATCGAAAATCCGGATGATCGAATGTATGAAGAAAAGCGGGTTTTGTGCATTTGTAGCACATATTGTAACGCTTCCCCCCCCTCTCATAATAATAAATATATAAAATACTAAATATATTATATTCCCCTTTACATAATAATTATATATGTGACCAGGAGTAATAAATTATGTTTAGATCTTTCTAAATGATCTTTCTAATGGTTTAATAATAGGCCGTTTGTAATATTTTGGCGTGATCGTCTTAGTTAGGACCCTTATTTACGCTGTGTTTGTTTAGTAACTTAGTTCTTTTAGGTGTCTTTTGGAAGAATGAACATTCACTAGAGCAATTGAAAGCTGTTGGTAGTGCCTTATAAGCTAAGTGAACCCCGTTCACGAAGACAGGGCTCGAAAAAGGTTAAGAACATAAAACGTCCCTATTCCACTTGCATCAGGTTTACATTATTAATTATCCCTTCCCGCTCGGAAAAGGCTCAAAATATATTTATACAAAATACCCGATACAAGGGCTTTCGCTCTCCTACATTTATTTAAAAAAATGTAGGGGAGGTACACGGCCCCACACACGCCGTGCACGGTGAGTGCCAACCATTTTGATGCACTCCCCCCGAAGGGAACGCTAATTCGGGAACTGGACCGTAGTCCACAGCAAAATAACTGGCGAACCAGTAAAAGAGGCTTGGCCCCTTGTTAGTGCGTAAGCACAAACATCGACCGAAGTCGCGCATGGCAATGCGTGTAAACGCCATACAGAATACGAACGAATCCAGCCACAGTGAATGTACGTCACACGGTTTAGGTAAATAGGCACACTGGCCGTAAACCCTCTGTGAGCGCCACCACCTGCCAGACCGCCGCTCCTGCAGACGTGATGTAAGTGTATGGCATCACCACCAATTGCATGATCAGCACGGCTACTAGCCGCAGAGCGTGTCATGAGTCTACCGCTCACCTCAAGGGAATGGGGTCCCACGTTGTGCGGCTTTCGGCCGCAGCCTTGAGAGTCTCCTCAGATCCTCCCGCCAGCTACCACCCGCATGAGGTCGACACATATGCTCCACCAACCAATACAACGGCAGATATAGCCAAAAGGCAGTAATAAGATAAGAGTAATAATTCGCCATCAGAAAGGGTTTGTGTCACTGACGTTGAGTAAATGCATTTTCGATCATGTTTGTCTCACCCACCAACAAGTTGCCTTCAATCATTGAAAGGTGGGAAAGTTACAGAGATATAATATTACGTTGTTATATAAAACATCGTGGAGGGCAGACAGTCTGCAGCCCCGCAATGAAGGGACCCGACTTGGGCAAAGCTACTTAGGTGTGAGTCAAACCAAGACGCAGAGAGCGCCATTGAGAATAGCGTCCCACCAAACAACCATCGCAGAGACGCAATGCTGCAGAACGCAACAAGCATCAATACGACTATCGTCGGGCTTACACCATCCCAAGGTCCCCCATACATCCCAGCAGACATCACCACCCGCATACCTCCATCGACCAGAACCACAAGAGAGCGTCGAATCAGGCGCAGCACAACCGCAGATCCATCACAAGACGCAATACCGCAAGTAGCAGTAAGCATCAAAGCAACTATCATACGGGTGGCGCCCCCTCACAACACACCCACATGACTCCTATCGACTTTGGTAACAAAGTTGGTATTGTTGTTATATAAAAAATATCACCAACGTATCATAGTAGCGCACTACTAAGACGCCAGTGGACAAAACTCCACGTATCATAGCGCTAATGCACTAAGACATGAAGTAGAGTAT
The DNA here is from genome assembly GCA_907164705.1 of Parnassius apollo. Classification (NCBI taxonomy): domain Eukaryota; kingdom Metazoa; phylum Arthropoda; class Insecta; order Lepidoptera; family Papilionidae; genus Parnassius; species Parnassius apollo. The sequence goes on along the minus strand of CAJQZP010000432.1, from coordinate 18,009 downwards.
GACTGTTACACTTAAAAGTGCTACCAAACACACTCATCATCCCATTCCGAATGATAGACGACACATCGCTATGCGCAACGACGTCGCCCACCAACGGTATGGGTGTGCGATGTCTACGGGAAAGCCGTATTGCTACAACAAACCCGCTTACCACCAGCACTAAGATGTTAATTGTATACCTCCATCGACCAGAACCACAAGAATGCGTCGAATCAGGCGCAGCACACCCGCAGATCCATCACAAGACGCAATACCGCAAGTAGCAGTAAGCATCAATGCAACTATCATACGGTTGGCGCCCCCTCACAACACACCCACATGATCCCTATCGACTTTGGTAACAAAGTTGGTATTGTTGTTATATAAAAAATATCACCAACGTATCATAGTAGCACGCTACTAAGACGCCAATGAACAAAACTCCACGTATCATAGCGCTAATGCACTAAGACATGAAGTTGAGTATGCCTGCTACACTTAAAAGTGCTACCAAACACACTCATCATCCCAATCCGAAAGATAGACGACACATCGCTATGCGCAACGACGTCGCCCACAAACGGTATGGGTGTGCGATGTCCACGGGAAAGCCGTATTGCTACAACAAACCCGCTTACCATCGGCACTAAGATGTTAATTGTATACCTCCATCGACCAGAACCACAGGAATGCGTCGAATCAGGCGCAGCACACCCGCAGATCCATCACAAGACGCAATACCGCAAGTAGCAGTAAGCATCATAGCAACTATCATACGGGTGGCGCCCCCTCACAACACACCCACATGATCCCTATCGACTTTGGTAACAAAGTTGGTATTGTTGTTATATAAAAAATATCACCAACGTATCATAGTAGCACGCTACTAAGACGCCAATGAACAAAACTCCACGTATCATAGCGCTAATGCACTAAGACATGAAGTTGAGTATGCCTGTTACACTTAAAAGTGCTACCAAACACACTCATCATCCCAATCCGAAATATAGACGACGCATCGCTATGCGCTACGACGCCGCCCACAAACGGTATGGGTGTGCGATGTCCACGGGAAAGCCGTATTGCTACAACAAACCCGCTTACCACCGGCACTAAGATGATATGTCTAGGACACATCGGTTAGCGAGTCCAAGTTTACCTCGGACCAATTGCTCGTGAAGCAGCACACACGCCACCATAATATTCCTTTTCAAGTCCCTAATAAGGACTAGTCATTTTGCTACAGTACTAGGAGCAGTCGGTCACCCGACCACCCCATACAATGCTTATGCATCAAGGAGACCTTCAATAATAATGCTTTTGTATCATAGACCTTACTTTCATAAGTCATTCATATATAGGGTTCGAACCCACGACCCTACTATTGTAATGCATATTAATCATAGAGACCTTCTATAGTATTGCTTTTGTATCATAGACCTTACTTTCATAAGTCATTAATATATAGGGTTCGAACCCACGACCCTACTATTGTAATGCAAATTCATCATGGAGACCTTCTATAGTATTGCTTTTGTATCATTGAGTTTAATATCATAAGTCCCTAATATAGGACTAGTCATTGTGCTACAGTACTTCAGGCAGTCGGGCTCCCGACCACCCCATATATATGTACAACTGCAGGTATGTACCTCCGACAGCTTCCTCCATACAAGACATCTATACGTGAACACCTTCCATAACTTAGGAAAATTTTCTTTAATACATGAACTCCTTCAACAACTTAAGAAATTTCATCTATACGTGAACTCCTTCCACAACTTAGAAAAATTTTCTTTTATACACGAACACCTCCCATGACTTAAACAATTTTTAACAAATTTTCTAATTATCTTATAAACGTTATTTAACTTAATTTTATAATATTTTTTGACTTGTATTTCTATTATTTATCTTATTTTAATTATTTTTTCAAGTTTTTAAATAAATTTATTTATTACGAAAAACAATAATTTTGCCTTTAATTTACTATGTTATTGGGATAATGTCTAAAATATATTAACTTTATGTTTATTAATTTAACTTAATTGCTTAATATATATCTTTTAAGACTATTTTTGACGCCCCTTTATATTGAATTTAATTATTAATAATAATATTGGGCCGTCACAATATGTACATACATAATGTTATGTGTTTATTAAAAACAACAATTTCAACGAAAATCAATGTTTATTAAGAAATTATTATTTTTTAATAAACATTGATTAAATTCCATGAAGAGATATAAATCTATATAACCATCCGTTACTTGCGACAAACGAGCCGCCGTCACCTAATTTTTTATTTAACTGTAATGCTTTTTCACAAAGCAAAGGGCCAGATATCATTTGCCCAGTTGATCGTTTTTGTAAAAACCAACAATACAAAGCGTCTTCTAATTGCCAATTTACTCGCGGACATAGGTCCTTATGTCCGGGACGGGGGGTTTGTTAGCGCCTGATAGTAGATCGTCTTATCTCAAGCGGTGTGAAGCGACGATTAGTGAGGTGCGGGAGGGGGAGGCTAGCTGCATTTGTGCGCGCGGTCGGTCACCCCTAAAGTTGGGCGTTATAACATACAACAGATAATATATTTCATTATATATTTTTAATCTTACAACACATTAGAATAATGAACCATTGACTGTTATAATATTATACTCATTATCGTTAGAAAGCGTCAAATGTTTACGTTTATGGTCCAACCGTCGCGTCGGCCGAGACAATGGGAGTCAATAAAATACTACCTACATTCATTATGCCACAAGGATTGCGTATAGCTTACACTAATTTAAACTCTAAGCTAACTTAATAACAGCTTATTTTACTAACACTCAATTATAACGGTGAACAAAAATATATTATTTCCTCCATTAGTTGCCTGTTGTGCCTGTTATTTAATTTGGCTGTTGTAATATATAATATATCAGTTTAGTGTTCAGTTAGCTGTCTAGCTGAGATGACAATGACACTGTTATCTGTTAAATTATATACGTAATGTTTTGATAGCAGGTCCCCATATTACGTGAAAAAGCTATTGTGGTTTTTGTTTATTTTTCGTTAAACAAAACGCGAACACAGCCGACGACTGAACTGAACTAACCGCGTGTACAATGTAATATTTAAAACTGTTATAATATATTATAACAGTTTAAAACAACAGTTAGAAAAATATAGTGGTTCATATATTGAAAGTCTCCTTGTTTTGTCTTAGACTTATGTTAATAGAGCGTGCCATTTGAACTTAAAGACAATTAATTGGACAATAAATAATAAGTGACAAATCTTGCCGTGGAGCGTGGAACTGAGTAGTTGCGCGTGTTGTTAATATAATAGCCGTACGGCCGCCCTGACGTATGTACTGCGCGAACCTGAGTTTTTTGCGACGCGGCCCGGTGATACAGTATTTTTCACAAATAGTGAGTTCGTTATAACGCGGGTTCGGTTAAATCTGGTTGAATTTGATTGGATTAACCTAAGTAACTTGAATCAATATCAAAGAAAAAGAAATACTGTATAAATAAAATAAATAAATAATTATAATTGCATAAGTTGATACAAAATGCTATGCAATAGCTTTACCGCGGCAGTCCCCGAGTGCCACACGTCTTTTTTTACTAGACATTCAAAAAAGCGAAACTTGTTGTCTTGCAGAACCTGCTCGATAGGTGTTTGCTGTCACTGGTCACTTTCTGTAACAATGATTTGCCTATGGTATCTAACTGTGGAGGATGATGGTGAGTTTCAGTTCATCGATTTGTATGGGTCTTTTTTTATACACAGTGTGACCTATGGAGTTGTTAGTATTTCGGTAGACTAACACGTCTAGGAAGGCTAAGGAAATGTTTGCCTCTAACTCCATAGTAAATTTAATTTTAGAGTTTATGGAATTAAGATGTTTAAAAATGCACTTTCTTTGTCTGATGGTAAAGTTGTGAAAATATCGTCTACGTCTTGCTTGCAGAACCTTGGAGTTGCAGGTACAGTCAGAAGGTCTTTCTCCTCAAAGTCTTTCATAAATATATCGGTGATAATGGAAGATACAGGTGAGCCCATTACCACACCATCTATTTGCTTGTAAACCTCTTCCTTCTACAATAGAAAGCATCTTCAATTTAATTCTTGTAGGCCATAGTAGATCCTAAACTAAAAAGTTATTTAATCTTTTTGAATATCATTCCCTAAAGTTTGATTGCAAAATTTGTCCTTCATTTACCATCATCCTATTTAGGAACATTTTTAATCGTTACAGCGGGCAAACTGCGTACTTACTGAATACGCTCATTATCAAGAAAACCCACGTATTGTGACGGGCAACTACGCAACTATATTGTGCGTGGCCCAACATGCATTGGGCCAGTTTTTTTGAATATTATATCATCATTCTATAAACAAATTTTATTGAAGCCTAACTGACTGCGCCCTCCTTTCTGCCAAGGAGGGTCGCGTCCGTCTATGGCTTAAAGATCTCTCGTCAGATTGGTAAGCCATACCCAATAGGTGGAGTTTAGTAGGTAAAAGTCTCCACATAACCACGCAGCCGGCTGCATGGTATGCTATGAGCATTCTCCAACTCCCTTTCCCGTTACCGGAAGGTTGCTCTTAATTGCTTCGGGCGCAAAAAAAAACAAATTTTATTGAAGACCTAACATTAATTTTATTTCAGTTAATCTTAGGGTTAATCAGGGGCTATCCTACATGATGACCAGGTACGCCATGTAATGATGAGCTCAGACAGAAGCAAGACTTTGGACTCCTATTTTTGCCAAGAGTCGATCTGAGGAAGAACCATCGTCTTCTATTCGATCCATTTACGGTCTGAAGGGTAAAGGAATTCACATTGTAAGTTCTTCCGTCGTCGTGTTATAAAAATAAGAAATTGATAGTAGAACTAAAGTAGTCAACATAGTGTAATGGATCCACTGAACGGACCAATGCATCAGTTTGCAGAAATGGTTATGGGTCGGCCAAATAGCTAAAAGCACAAGCAAAATTAGTAAGCTGAAGTGTCAGTGGGATAGGCATATAGTTCGAAGAACCGTCAACCGATGGGAAAGCAATCTTGCTTTCCCATCGGTTGACGGTTCTTCGCAATCTATGGGGCGTACTACTTGATGGAATGACGGCATGGTAAGATATGTAGGAAGTCGATGGATGCCGGTGGTTCAGGATAGCGCTTTGTGGCATTTCTTGGGGGATTATGTTCATTAGTGGATTTGTCAAGAGCTGTAATGATAATTATGATAAGCCAAATGTCAAGGAAGTCGATAGGTGCAGGTGGCAGATATAAAGTAAATAAATATTTCCTAACAAACGCAAAGTTCTGAATATATTATTTCTATAAAGTTGAAAGGACATTTACGGTTTTCATTATAAAACTCAAGTTTCTTATTCTGTTTTGTTTTTATATCTGCAGAAAGTTCTTATCTTTAGCACAACATCTTCGGCGATGAAACGTCGTAAAATCTACGAAGATATCGGGTTGATCCGCCAATACAAGTGAGAGTTATTTTACGAGCAAAAAATTTGTTTTCTTGACGTTATTTTTTTAAAAAAAATCATTTTTAATAACGAAAAATTAAAGCAACTCAACGCCGGAGTGATGTTGTTTGGTAAAGGACTATGATCTTAGAAATTAATAAACAAAATACACATTTTATACAAAAATAAATAGAAAAATTTAAACTAAGCAAATTTTTAAAAGTTACACACAAATTATATTATAATAAGGTGAGCTGTAGAACCAAAGCAACCGACATAGCCTATAAAAGATTAGTAAGCTGAAGTGGCAATATGCGAGTGATATGGCTCGAAGAACCGACAACCGACGGGGAATAAAGATTCTTGAATAGCAACTTCATAGCGCAGTGTAGGGCTCCCACTAGACGGAGTGACGACTTGTTAACACTTGTTGGAAGTACATGAGTGCAGATAACTCAGGAGCATGGTTTGTGGAGCTTGGGGAAGGTCTATGTTAAGCAGTGAACTGATAAAGTGCTGTAGTAATGACGATGATGATGAAGCAGTTACTCGAGTGATAACCCTGATTATCCTCCAGACCTTAAATCTGTCTATTCATTGCACTCTGTGGAAATCCACTGCCGAATATTTACCTTCCCCAAAGTTTGCCTCCAATACTACCTAGTACCGATAATATTGTTTATTGTCAGTAGCTTCATAATAATTGTAGAAGTATTTAATTGTAAGCTTAGTTTGTTTGTTTCTTTACCTATTTTGTTTTGTAACTATAATGTATACTTAATCTTAAGGATGCCATTAAGAATATTATTATTATTAATTGCAAAAATTAAAAAAATTACCACTCTTTTCACTCCACTCTCAAAATAACGAGACAAAACCTGAAAGCATTTCACCAAGTCCAAGCAGGCAGGTCCACCAACACACATCGGAGCTGCACGGCGGAGACTTTTATCATCCCAGAACCCTCTCAGAAATGAGATGAGGCCTTTGTTTAGGAGTGGGACGTTTATAGTCTGTAGTTTTACTTTTTATATAAAGGTACAGTAGACGGTCTCAAAGCTTACATTAAGCTATTGCATAGCTTCTATCGCGGGCCTTGAGCGTGGGGACCGAATCCAGAAATTTATTCCGCCGTAACGAAAAAACCTCACGCTCCCCACTCCGACGGGCACGGAGGTGTGGCTTGAAGGCCGTGCATTGTCTAACGTCGTTTCTTTTTTCGGCAGTCTTCGACACGGTGTTTGTGTATAAAGTGTTTTGAATATGAATGAACAAAGTGCATTTATTATTAATGAAGAAAGTCACGAAATAATAGTGAAAGAAACGAATTAAAATGAGCGATATTAAAAGTAGCCCTCTTTATATACACACAAACACACACACGCGTATAGTTTAAATTCTCAATTTAGATTCTCAATATATATATATATATATATATATATATATATATATATATATATATATATATATATATATATATATATTGAGAATCGAAATTCGGTACAAGAAAAATAATACCTACTTGCACTTATTTTAACTGAAATATAAGGTGCTTCTAAACTACAATATGCCATGGCTGCAACTGTTGGTTCTACTCATGATACTGTACCACTTTCCCCAAGGAACCCATAGTCAATTCTCAAAAAAAAATTGCACTTTGTATGGAAATCGGTCAGCTGATTGGCCAAGTCTCCATACAAACAACCGTGGCATATATTTTAGAAGCACCTTATATAACAACATTAGATACTGTAAAATAAAAGATATTATTTTTACTCATTCATGGTCAATTATTTATTTATTTATTTCGGAACATTGTAAATGTAAACCTTATATTAAATCAGTTCCTATCTTATCATTAATCTTAATCTTAGTTCTTAACCTTAATCTTAGTTAATTAGTTATTAATCCATGCCTAATTAATAATTAGCCATATTACAAAAATGAAATAAACTTTGTATTCTCCTAGTAAACATCTGGATAGGAGTCCTTAAATTAAATAAAAAAAATAATGTTTTTGATTCAACATTCATTAACCTCAAGTATTTTTTATTACAATTAAAGGGTATTTGTTTTCAACATTCATATTAAACCAACTTTTCTTGTCTATCTAGTCATATTTAAAATTTACCAGAGTCAGGTTATGGTGCAAAAACACCAAAGATCTGCCTTATCTGGCAGAAGTTTGTTACGTTTTTTTTCGTAGGTATATGTTTCCTGCGGTGTGCGGGCGGGGTATTTGAAGTAAATGCGTAAATAAGTCACGACGCGTTGCTCTCGAGAAAGCCTGCGAAAATGAACTGAAGTTCGGCAGAAGTTCGGATTCGGTTCAAATCACATTCGGCCCATCTCTAATATATATATATATATATATATATATATATATATATATATATATATATATATATATATATATATATATATATATATATATATATATATATATATATATATATATATATATATATCACAATATTGATTCTACGTCCTTTCATTTCGCATTATTGTAGCGTCCACCACTTGTAAGCAATTTTAATACATTATGACTGCAAATATTGGTCCATTATAACAATTTCAAAGATAGGTTTAATGATTTGAAAATTTATAAAAATATTCGTATATTGCCAGACGGAGGGAAACCAATCAGAACTCCCTTCCATATTACAAATTATCCAGAATCCCCGTAATATTCATAGTTTTTAATTCATTCTCCTGCTTAAGGTGACACTAGTCGACATAATTTCCATAGAAATTTAGAAGGGGTTTTAATCCTCTGTTTGACAGTGTACATCAACAGTACATACAAGTGACAGTTAAACATGATATCGTTTTGTCTCATTATTAATTTTGTCTGTACGGAAACAGAATAGTAAAATAAAAAGTCATTAAAAAGTTACGAGCTATTAAAGATTCGTTTTTATTGCCAATTTTAACACAACTTTGGGCGTAAATTAGTAATAAAATCAGTGTAAAATTTCCAAGACAAAGTCGGTACCGACACAGCTCAATTATCGAAGAATTCAATAAATTTTATTTGTAATTGATTTATGCAGTGCTTTTTTCATAAAACCCCTTCTTCCAAAGGCCTTTTCGTATTTTTTTACGCGCGCGTGTTTATATGAATTATCGTGCATCTCACTGAATAATACCGGTGCGGTGCGGGAGGACGACACTTACACACACATGCATGCGCGGTGTTACGGCCTCTAGTTACCCGGGCAAGGTCGTGGGACCCGGGCCCATCAGGGGTTCCACTCGACGAGTAACAGGAGGTCGGCCTAAATGGCTTGTGGAATATTACACGTTAGCGGTAAAAAGGGAACCAAACAAAACTTACCTATTTCTTCGAAGTAGGGTCAACCCTAGGAAGATTCAGGTGTAAGTGTGTGCGTGCTGTATTGTGTTGTGTTGTGTTATATTATGTAACCTGACTTCCCGCTGGTTGCAGAACCGCCGATCCCAAGGCTTCACCTCTATTCTTTATATCGAAGTGGCAGTCCGTCACAAAAATTTAAGAGTCTCGGAAATTATACTCGTTTCTCACTTGTTAATTGGAGTCAAGTCAATTATCATTATATGCTATGAGCATTGCTTGCGGCTGCATGGTATGCTATGAGCATTCTCCACCTCCCTTTCCCATTACCGGAAGGTTGCTCTTAATTGCTTCGGGCGCAAAAAAAAAACAAATTTTATTGAAGACCTAACATTAATTTTATTTCAGTTAATCTTAGGGTTCATCAGGGGCTATCCTACATGATGACCAGGTACGCCATGTAATGATGAGCTCAGACAGAAGCAAGACTTTGGACTCCTATTTTGCCTAAGAGTCGATCTGAGGAAGAACCATCGTCTTCTATTCGATCCATTTACGGTCTGAAGGGTAAAGGAATTCACATTGTAAGTTCTTCCGTCGTCGTGTTATAAAAATAAGAAATTGATAGTAGAACTAAAGTAGTCAACATAGTGTAATGGATCCACTGAACGGACCAATGCATCAGTTTGCAGAAATGGTTATGGGTCGGCCAAATAGCTAAAAGCACAAGCAAAATTAGTAAGCTGAAGTGTCAGTGAGACAGGCATATAGTTCGAAGAACCGTCAACCGATGGGAAAGCAATCTTGCTTTCCCATCGGTTGACGGTTCTTCGCAATCTATGGGGCGTACTACTTGATGGAATGACGGCATGGTAAGATATGTAGGAAGTCGATGGATGCCGGTGGTTCAGGATAGCGCTTTGTGGCATTTCTTGGGGGATTATGTTCATTAGTGGATTTGTCAAGAGCTGTAATGATAATTATGATAAGCCAAATGTCAAGGAAGTCGATAGGTGCAGGTGGCAGATATAAAGTAAATAAATATTTCCTAACAAACGCAAAGTTCTGAATATATTATTTCTATAAAGTTGAAAGGACATTTACGGTTTTCATTATAAAGCTCAAGTTTCTTACTCTGTTTTGTTTTTATATCTGCAGAAAGTTCTTATCTTTAGCACAACATCTTCGGCGATGAAACGTCGTAAAATCTACGAAGATATCGGGTTGATCCGCCAATACAAGTGAGAGTTATTTTACGAGCAAAAAATTTGTTTTCTTGACGTTATTTTTTAAAAAAAATCATTTTTAATAACGAAAAATTAAAGCAACTCAACGCCGGAGTGATGTTGTTTGGTAAAGGACTATGATCTTAGAAATTAATAAACAAAATACACATTTTATACAAAAATAAATAGAAAAAATTTAAACTAAGCAAATTTTTAAAAGTTACTCACAAATTATATTATAACAAGGTGAGCTGTAGAACCAAAGCAACCGACATAGCCTATAAAAAATTAGTAAGCTGAAGTGGCAATATGCGAGTGATATGGCTCGAAGAACCGACAACCGACGGGGAATAAAGATTCTTGAATAGCAACTTCATAGCGCAGTGTAGGGCTCCCACTAGACGGAGTGACGACTTGTTAACACTTGTTGGAAGTACATGAGTGCAGATAACTCAGGAGCATGGTTTGTGGAGCTTGGGGAAGGTCTATGTTAAGCAGTGAACTGATAAAGTGCTGTAGTAATGACGATGATGATGAAGCAGTTACTCGAGTGATAACCCTGATTATCCTCCAGACCTTAAATCTGTCTATTCATTGCACTCTGTGGAAATCCACTGCCGAATATTTACCTTCCCCAAAGTTTGCCTCCAATACTACCTAGTACCGATAATATTGTTTATTGTCAGTAGCTTCATAATAATTGTAGAAGTATTTAATTTTAAGCTTAGTTTGTTTGTTTCTTTACCTATTTTGTTTCGTAACTATAATGTATACTTAATCTTAAGGATGTCATTAAGAATATTATTATTATTAATTGCAAAAATTAAAAAAAATTACCACTCTTTTCACTCCACTCTCAAAAGAACGAGACAAAACCTGAAAGCATTTCACCAAGTCCAAGCAGGCAGGTCCACCAACACACATCGGAGCTGCACGGCGGAGACTTTTATCATCCCAGAACCCTCTCAGAAATGAGATGAGGCCTTTGTTTAGGAGTGGGACGTTTATAGTCTGTAGTTTTACTTTTTATATAAAGGTACAGTAGACGGTCTCAAAGCTTACATTAAGCTATTGCATAGCTTCTATCGCGGGCCTTGAGCGTGGGGACCGAATCCAGAAATTTATTCCGCCGTAACGAAAAAACCTCACGCTCCCCACTCCGACGGGCACGGAGGTGTGGCTTGAAGGCCGTGCATTGTCTAACGTCGTTTCTTTTTTCGGCAGTCTTCGACACGGTGTTTGTGTATAAAGTGTTTTGAATATGAATGAACAAAGTGCATTTATTATTAATGAAGAAAGTCACGAAATAATAGTGAAAGAAAATGAGTGAGTACTAACCTAAATTTTTGATATTAAAATGAGCGATATTAAAAGTAGCCCTCTTTATATACACACAAACACACACACGCGTATAGTTTAAATTCTCAATTTAGATTCTCAATATATATATATATATATATATATATATATATATATATATATATATATATATATATATATATATATATATATATATATATATATATATATATATTGAGAATCGAAATTCGGTACAAGAAAAATAATACCTACTTGCACTTATTTTAACTGAAATATAAGGTGCTTCTAAACTACAATATGCCATGGCTGCAACTGTTGGTTCTACTCATGATACTGTACCACTTTCCCCAAGGAACCCATAGTCAATTCTCAAAAAAAAATTGCACTTTGTATGGAAATCGGTCAGCTGATTGGCCAAGTCTCCATACAAACAACCGTGGCATATATTTTAGAAGCACCTTATATAACAACATTAGATACTGTAAAATAAAAGATATTATTTTTACTCATTCATGGTCAATTATTTATTTATTTATTTCGGAACATTGTAAATGTAAACCTTATATTAAATCAGTTCCTATCTTATCATTAATCTTAATCTTAGTTCTTAACCTTAATCTTAGTTAATTAGTTATTAATCCATGCCTAATTAATAATTAGCCATATTACAAAAATGAAATAAACTTTGTATTCTCCTAGTAAACATCTGGATAGGAGTCCTTAAATTAAATAAAAAAAATAATGTTTTTGATTCAACATTCATTAACCTCAAGTATTTTTTATTACAATTAAAGGGTATTTGTTTTCAACATTCATATTAAACCAACTTTTCTTGTCTATCTAGTCATATTTAAAATTTACCAGAGTCAGGTTATGGTGCAAAAACACCAAAGATCTGCCTTATCTGGCAGAAGTTTGTTACGTTTTTTTTCGTAGGTATATGTTTCCTGCGGTGTGCGGGCGGGGTATTTGAAGTAAATGCGTAAATAAGTCACGACGCGTTGCTCTCGAGAAAGCCTGCGAAAATGAACTGAAGTTCGGCAGAAGTTCGGATTCGGTTCAAATCACATTCGGCCCATCTCTAATATATATATATATATATATATATATATATATATATATATATATATATATATATATATATATATATATATATTCACAATATTGATTCTACGTCCTTTCATTTCGCATTATTGTAGCGTCCACCACTTGTAAGCAATTTTAATACATTATGACTGCAAATATTGGTCCATTATAACAATTTCAAAGATATAAAAATATTCGTATATTGCCAGACGGAGGGAAACCAATCAGAACTCCCTTCCATATTACAAATTATCCAGAATCCCCGTAATATTCATAGTTTTTAATTCATTCTCCTGCTTAAGGTGACACTAGTCGACATTATTTCCATAGAAATTTCGAAGGGGTTTTACTCCACTGTTTGACAGTGTACATCAACAGTACATACAAGTGACAGTTAAACATGATATCGTTTTGTCTCATTATTAATTTTGTCTGTACGGAAACAGAATAGTAAAATAAAAAGTCATTAAAAAGTTACGAGCTATTAAAGATTCGTTTTTATTGCCAATTTTAACACAACTTTGGGCGTAAATTAGTAATAAAATCAGTGTAAAATTTCCAAGACAAAGTCGGTACCGACACAGCTCAATTATCGAAGAATTCAATAAATTTTATTTGTAATTGATTTATGCAGTGCTTTTTTCATAAAACCCCTTCTTCCAAAGGCCTTTTCGTATTTTTTTACGCGCGCGTGTTTATATGAATTATCGTGCATCTCACTGAATAATACCGGTGCGGTGCGGGAGGACGACACTTACACACACATGCATGCGCGGTGTTACGGCCTCTAGTTACCCGGGCAAGGTCGTGGGACCCGGGCCCATCAGGGGTTCCACTCGACGAGTAACAGGAGGTCGGCCTAAATGGCTTGTGGAATATTACACGTTAGCGTTAAAAAGGGGGAACCAAACAAAACTTACCTATTTCTTCGAAGTAGGGTCAACCCTAGGAAGATTCAGGTGTAAGTGTGTGCGTGCTGTATTGTGTTGTGTTGTGTTATATTATGTAACCTGACTTCCCGCTGGTTGCAGAACCGCCGATCCCAAGGCTTCACCTCTATTCTTTATATCGAAGTGGCAGTCCGTCACAAAAATTTAAGAGTCTCGGAAATTATACTCGTTTCTCACTTGTTAATTGGAGTCAAGTCAATTATCATTAGGTTAATCCAATAAATTCCGACAAGATTTAACCGAACGCGCGTTACAACAAACTAGACATTTGTGAAAATGCAATATCACCGGGCCGCGTTGCAAACAACTCAGGTTCGCGAAGTATAGGCGTCAGAGGCAGCGGGCGACTAAGCTATTAACACGACGCGCAACTACTCAGTTCCAAGCTCTGCGGCAAGTGACCCGCAAAACGCCGACGCCGGCGCGGCCGGACGCCGCACCAGCCTGCACCCCCCGCGCCTCAGCCGTCAGGCTCGCCTCCCGCTCGACCCGAGCGCCGACGCAGGCCGCCAAACGTTAAATTAGGCCTAAACAAGCCCCGTCCCGGACATGAGGATCTAGGTCCGCGAGTAAATTGGCAAGCGGGATAGAGGTAGAGACGGCACGTTGCAAAACCGAATCTCCAACCAAAACCTCGGCCACCCTAGGGATCCCATCCGGTCCATACGACAACTTGACAATGCGCCCACGGCGCCGATACAAGGGCGAGGCGTTAGGTTCTTTAACTAACACGAGGTCTCCAACCCGAGGGGGGTCCGTCTTGTCAGACCACTTAACGCGCTGCTGCAAAAGATGTAGGTACTCCAGAGACCATCGGTGCCAAAAACTCTGAGTTATTTGTTGCAGCATGTCAAATCTGCTCAACCGCGAAGAGATTATTTCCCGGAAGGGGTACTCGGGCAGGGCGTTAAGCGGCTGGCCTATCAGGAATTGGCCAGGGGTTAGAACCTCTAAATCATTCGGATCGGACGAGAGAGGACAGAGGGGCCGAGAGTTGAGGACTGCTTCAATTTTACAGAATACAGTGGCAAGCTCTTCAAATGTCAAAATAGTTTCGCCAATAACGCGACGGAGATGCGTCTTTGCAACCTTCACCACCGCCTCAAAAATACCGCCCCAGTGTGGGCAAGCCGGAGGGTCGAATTTCCACTGGATGCCCTTCTTGGACATCGCAGTAGTTAAATAGGTCCTGTTGCTAGACATAAATTCAACGACCTCCTTCAAATACCTATCAGTACCCTTATAATTCGTTCCGCAATCCGACCGGATCAGGTCCGGTAAACCGCGACGCGATACGAAGCGACCCAGTGTGGACAAAAAGCCTCCGTGCTAAGGGCACTTACAAGTTCTAAGTGAACAGCCTTAGTGGAGAGGCACACGAAAACGCACAGATAGGCCTTATGAGCACGCGCGTTACGAAGGTTAGAGGACTTGACGAGGAAGGGGCCAGCGAAGTCAGTTCCGACTCCCGCGAATGGTCGGATGGCCCTGACGCGGTCGGGTGGTAAGTCGCCCATCATCGGCTGTGATATGGGGGCCTTCAACTTATAACAAGATATGCACTTAAAGATGACGCTCCGAATGGTGCGTCGACCCGCCAAAATCCAAAACTCCCGCTGCAAAATGGCCGAAAGAGCGTTGCACCCAGCGTGGGCATTCTGAACATGGTAGTGAGTTACCAGCAACCGAACAAAGGCGCCGTCCTTGGGGAGCAGTAGAGGGTGTCGAGCCTCGTACGGCAGTTGAGAATTTTTCAAACGTCCGCCCACGCGAAGCATCCCCGAGTCATCCAGGAAGAGGTTCAGGCGGGCCAGCGCACCCTTGACAACTAAGCCCCGCTTCAAGGTATCAATCACGAGCTCGAAATGCTCCGCTTGGATCATACGGGTCCAATGCATCAAGGCTTCGCGCCGCTCGCTAGGGGACAAGGCGGAATCAGATATTCGGTTAGATGGGTCTCTCGAGTTGCGGACAAATCGACGCAACCAAGCAGTTACTCCCAAGAGCTTGTCGAGAGAGCTGTACCGTTCTAGTAAGGAGAGATCACGAGTGGGCTTATCCTTGACCACTCCTACTCGGGCTCGTAGGCCAGGCAATTCAATTGGTTCAGAGTATTTGTTCTGGGGCCAGAACGCCTGAGACTCAGTTAACCAGCCGGGCCCCCACCACAGCGGGTGATCAACCAAGTAGGAGGCTTCACAGCCACGAGAAGCACAGTCTGCTGGATTCAACTCCCCTGGGACATGTCTCCACGTTAGACAAGTGGCAGAATTCTGGATTTGGGACACGCGATTCGACACGAAGACCTCAAGAGTGAGGTGCCGCTCGGAGCCAACAAAGTACTATCTCACTGTCCGACCAAGCGTAGACGTCCGTAATGTCGATTACCGACTTCAAGGAGGAGTGAACGTGGTTGAGCAGTCGCGTGAGAAGAGCAGCTCCAGACAGTTCCAACTTAGGAATAGTTAAGCGGGACCTAATGGGAGCCACTTTGCTTTTAGCAAGTACGAGATGGACGGAAGTATGGCCAGAAGAGCTCACCGTCCGCAAATATACAACAGCAGCATAACCCTTCTCAGAGGCGTCGTAAAAATCCGTGCAGGGTAACCCTGCATTTCCCTGGAGGGAGGAAGCACCTTGACATGGAGACCCGGTCGATGTCTGGAAGGGAGGACACAATTGAGAGCCACTCGCAAGAGAGCACCGCTTATAGGATCGTCCCAGCCCAACCCGGATATCCAGAGTTTTTGAAGGAAACACTTAGCCAAAAAGATGACCGGAGTAATCCAACCATTAGGATCGAAGGTGCGAGCTACAGTTGACAAAACAGAGCGCTTGGTCCATGATTTAGGGGGGGGGGATCGAGCTTGACTCGATACGTGAAGGTATCCTGAACAGGCTGATATTGAATGCCAAGCACAGTCAACAAATTAGGATTGTCAGGGTGCTCGAATAGATGAGGGTCTTGTTGATCCTCTCCAGGGAGGTCCTTCAAAATATGAGGGGAGTTCGACAACCATTTGCGCAGCTCATAACCTCCCGACTTCAGGATGGCAATCAATTGTCTCGCAATACGAGAGCCTCCTCGACGGTGGAGGCACCCGTACAAATATCGTCCATGTAGACCGAGGTCTCCAAAATAGAAGCCCCCCGAGCGTATCAGGCGCTCGTCTCTCTCTCAGCGAGTTCGAGGAGGGTTCGATAGCGACATACGGGCTGGATCGGAGTCCATAGGTGGTGGTGTTCAACTCGGAACACTTGTATCGGATCGCTGGGCTTCTCGCGCCACAGGATCGGCTGATATCGACGGTCATTACGGTGGACCACTGATTGTCGAAACATCATCCGAATGTCGGCTACAAAAACAACTTGATGCCGACGGAAGTGGGTCAAAATGTCGGATATGTCCTTGATCAATTTAGGACCAGAGTGGAGACACTGGTTCAGGGACACCCCCATTGGACGAGGGGGCGGAGCCGTCGAAAACCACCCGAATCTTACTCCCAGGGGACTTCAAAACCGCGTGGTGGGGGAGGAAGTAGTGTTCATGTGAACGCCAGTCGAAATGAGAAGGTGACATGTGACCCAGCTCTTGATATTCGCGCATGAACTCGACATACTTGTCGCGAAAGGCTGTGTCGCGACGCATACGGCGCTCCATAGAAAGCAACCTCTTTTCGGACATGGTCCGAGATTGGCCCAAAGGAGGCCGTGAGTCAAGAAAGGGTAAGCGGGTGACAAAGCGACCGTCGACACGGCGGCCGGTATTGTTCTGGTAGAACAACTCGCACTCACGGTCCAGAGGGTTTGACTCGAGGCGCGTGTGGCGGCTCCTCCAATTTCCCAGAACCGCTGGACGACGTCCGAAAGAGACACGCCCGCCACAGGGAGCGGGTCGGTTGCCTGATGCGGTGGAGACCACAGAACCGGTCCAAAGAAACTGTGCCCAAATACAGTGGACACGGCTGACAAGCCATCGGGCCGTAGGGCTGCGTATCTCGCCTAACAGGATGAACCCCAGCACGTCGGCCCCCAGCAACAAATCTATAGGCCCAGGTTGGGACCATTGAGGGTCTGCCGGTCTCAAGCCAGACGTACAACAAACCGCGCTATCATTTATACGGGCATTAGGGAGAAAGCCTACAATATCATCGAGGACATTTACCTTAACTAAGATGTGGAGGTGTTCGCTTGCAGGACCAAACACCAGCCTTGCTTGTCCCCTAGGAGCAGGAGGCTCTGCACCTCCAATACCTACCATTGGACATGATTTAGAGCTCCAGGGGGAGCCCTAGTCTTCCCACCAACCGAGTGGAGGCCACACAGCGTTGTGAACCTGAATCCAATAGAGCGCGAACAGTTAAGCCAGTCGCCACTCGGGTTGTACACCTTCACGGCGAGCCGTCGGCAATAGAACAGTTTGACAGGTGGACTGCGGACGGCTTAAAGGATCAGGAAGGCGGCCGTGGTGGGAGCTAGGGCGGCAGTTTCCTAGCGGGAGCTGCCTTCGTCGGACCGGCACTCGAGCCGGGGGTCCGGAAAACGGAATTCCGGCGGCATCTCACTGACCCGTGGATGAAAATCGCAGAACGGGCCGACCTGGGGGGCTTCTGGGAACCTTGGCCTGGAGGCCCTGGGACAGCTTCGAGGTC
>CAJQZP010000431.1:0-14134 GCA_907164705.1 Parnassius apollo | reverse complement strand
TAGTATCAAAGACAAAGATATGCTCTTTTATTTTAAACCATAACCTGGCAATGTTTCTTAGAAAAAAAAAAAAGAAATCACTCTGAACTTTCGGCGTTCCACGTGTCGCTTTGATGAAGGTGCTCCGTCTTTTTTATAGAATTTTATATTTGTGTCTGGACTAAAAACGAAAGTATTATACTTTTTTATATTCCTTGTAATATAGTAAACACGTAGATATATAATTTGTGGTATAAAAAGTGAAAAGTAAATTGCCAAAAGTACTTCAAAATCTGGAAGGCCCATTTTGGCGGTTGGGTCATAAATGTGTTATTTTTCAAATTCTCATTTATTTTTAGTGTAAAATGTAAGTAAAAATAGTTTTCTTACATATTTCAAATAACTTGACGTTGTATTTATTTCAAAATCACACAAAACTATTTTTGAAATATTGTTCGAAATGTCACACAGATAAAATATTATTTTTTTTTATTTTTTCATATTTTAATATTTTGGTATGAGTAACGAATAGAAACACATAAAACATAAAAATATACATATTTCCAAACATTTTCATATAAATTTCTCCAAAAACAAAAGTGTAGAATTCAAATTAGTAGTAATTTTGTCACTAAAATTGAAGTATATACTACTACTATTCTATACAGGGTAATTTATGTATTTTATTACAATTTCTAGCAACCAAAAATAATTTTATTCGATAGTTTATACATTCAACAAGAAATCCTGTAAGTTTTATCCATAAATATTGTCTCAAAGTGAAAATATAGCAAAATTTGCAATATAGCAAAAAATTTTCTAACTTACAAATTTTCCCGCCATTAAGGTCCCGAGCGAACGGGAGTATAACATGTCGCGCGCTGTCAGAGCGTAAAGGTCCACTGCTGAGTGCTGAATATCGGGCTCCCCCACAGGGTGCCCGCATCCCTTTATTAAACGAAAATTTCATTACTATATTAATAACTTGATAAAAATTATTTCTATAATAAAAATACTTACTAAAAATATTTCTTAACAACCCATAAATAATTTTTACAAGTTCTGAAGCTAATAAGTTTGAACTTCTGACGTGCAGTTCTACGACTGACAGTTTTTTGTTGTCGTTGTAATAAAACTGTTTTATTTATATTATAATGTTTGAAGTTTGTTATAGTTTGGTTACTTAAAAAAACATATCGTGTTATTCACTCATTTAGGGTACTTAGGGGCCATTCCATAATTACCTAAGGGTCCCGAGAGGGTGGGGGGTGTGGGTTATAAAATCTCTACTCTTGCTCTCTAATCTTGCGTGGTAAGACATAAAACCCATTCCCCTCATTGTATAGACAAAGAGCTACTTTTCATAATTTTTAATACAAACTCATATTTTGGCCGAACGTGGACCATGTAGTTCGTTGCCCTTTGGACTCTGCATACTTCTTCAGGGATTTTAAGCGCAATGTAGTATATAGGTACGTATTATCAATAAAACAAGTAAACTAATTAATAAATTGTTTAATATCGTTAATTAACGCGGGAAACGTATCCCGCCCAATCGATACAGTGACGACCAAAATACGATATGTGATAGTCTTTGGGAGAGTGTCTCTCTCTCAGTATTCATTTTATTCCTATAATTTAATCTTACTTTATTTATAAGTCAAGATATTCTTAAGCACTTTTTATGATACACATTCTTCACTATTCACTCACTATTTCTTGCTCTCTAAAAATAAATTTTAAAGAGATTTTGCAGTAAAATTGTTACCTGACTGTGTTGTCTCACAATGTAAACAACAAACCATATATCAACGTAGACTTATTGGCACTATTTGGTCTTTAAGTCTTAAGTAAATATTTGTTTAAAAAATAAAAAAATAAATAGACGCTAAAAAATAAATAAACACATTCTGCAATTAAAATATTCTTAAATTATTAACAAAAAAATTTTCTTATTAAATTTTTTAACACAGCTAAACGACTTAGAGTAACACATTTGCGAATTTTAAATTTTCATGTTTCTAGCATTGAGTTATTTCATTTTGGATCAAACAACACAGTAAATAAGGCTTGGAATAATTCACATTGACCTGGGTTTGTATGTCAGACCCTAATTTGACGCCGCTACAGTTTATATACCAGTGGCCGCGTCTGTTAGTGTTTGTAATTAGCGTGGTAGAGCCATGCTGCAGTTATATTAGTAGTATAGTTGTAGCACGAATGGGTCGGCTCGACCGGGGAAGGACCACGCTCTCACAGGATACCAGCGTGAAATAGTAGCTTGATGCTGTTGTGTTTCGTATGGTGAATGTAGAGAACCGGAGACCACTTTTTACTGGCAACGAGGCATTCCACCTCAGTCCTCAGGGGTGACAACGCATCTGCATTTTGATTCTAAATTGAAGATAAATCTAGATGTCTATGGGCTACAGCATCCACTTACCATCAGGTGGACTGTGTGCTCGTTTGTCACCCTAACCTATAAAAAAATAACTAAATGTCAACTTAGCTAATAATGAATGCAACTTGAGATTTGTGTAAGTACTTAATTTCTGGTTTAATTGCTTTCAAATAGTTACTGTTTGTCTTAATTTACAATTTTTTAATTTTTTTACTATTTTTTACTATTATATATACTACTATGTTCCAAATGTCTTTGAGGGACTACAAACCGATTAGCATTCCTATTATTGTTGATCTACAAGTTTTAATTATGGAAATTGATACAGGCTCGACTTTGTCGTGTATTAGTTATAATTTATATAAAGAAAAATTTAAGCATTTGACGTGATTACCATGTAAGTTAACACTCTCGTTTTATGACGGCAGTAAAGTCCAGCCGGCAGGGTTCGTAGAAGTTAAGGTACAATATAACGGCAACTGTAAAAAACTTGATTTGTATGTAATAGAAAGAGTGACTAATGTGTTGCTGGGAAGACAATGGTTAGCGGAATTAGGAATAGATATTCCGAAATTTCACAAAAAGCGAATAAATTGTATACAATATTAAGATAAATTTAAAAATTTAAATATCGTAATACTCGACAGATTTTAACAATTATTTGATGGCGGTCTTGGGCGATTTACCGGCGGGCGAGCAACGCTTCGCGTGCGGACAGGTGCCGTGCCGCTATTGTGCCGCGCGCGGCCGGTGCCGTACGCAATGCGCGAGCGGGTCGATGCCTAGCTGGACCCCATGCTGCGGACTGGTGTCATCGAGCCGGTGACTCCTCTGACTGGGCCTCTCCACTGGTCTTAGTTAACAAACCTGATGCATCGCTTCGCATTTGTGCGGATTACGAGGTAACATTAAATCTTCTTCATTCTTATTGGTGGATAAATTCCCGGTTCCTAAAATCGAAGATCTATTAGCAAATCTTAGTCAGTTAGATACGTTAAAAACACTAGTAATTATGGGATATGAGTAGCGTCGTTGCAACAAAGCGGCACTAGCGGCACGCAACATCAACGACGTTTAAAGAACAAATACTACAAACAAACGCACTACCTGTAATTAGTCGCTTCCGTTCTGGAAATTTCGATTTGAAAAATGAACCCCATGGTCGTCTGCAAACTTCGGTCGACGATGACGAATTAAAGGCGATTGGAAGCTGATTTAGCAGCAGCTTTCTATTTTTGAATCACAACAATATTCGTTAAAAAGGTTAAAGTTACAGCCTATGTACGTCCCCTTGTTGGCCTCTAATTTCTGAAAGGATTTTATGGCAAGAAAATGTTCCCCGAGCTGTCCCAATGCATGTTGGCAAACTTCACATGTCTTCGAAATTTATTTTTTCTTATATCGCACACATGCAGGGTTGCTTACGATGTGTTCTTCACCGCCGAACATGTGATAAATTAGCACTTAAAATTGCAATTAACAATGTCATTGGTGTCGGCGGGGATCGACCCCGGGTTGCTCGCGTACTGTGAAATATTACGTGGTGGAGTCATACTGTGACTATACATATGGTTGTAGTAAAACTGGGACGGCTCGACCGGTGTAGGACTATACTAAAATAGTATGTGTATTTCGTAATAGTAGCTGTATTTCGTATGGTGAGTGTAGAGAAATTAAGACACTTTTTACTGAAAACGAGGCATTCCATTCTAGACTTCAGGGTTGACAACGCATTTGCATTTTGATATTCGATCGAGGTTAAACGAAGATGTCTATAGGCCACAGCATCCACTGACCGTCAGGTGGAATGTGTGCTCGTTTGTCGCCCTTATTCTTTAAAAAAATTACAGCAAGCGCAAACCATCTGAGCTACCACGGCACCATATTGGTCAACTTACTGACTTATATAGCGGAACTTTTTGTAAACACAAACACTGTGACATCCGCGAGAAGGGACGAACTACAATTTACAATTAATTTTTAATGGTATTTGAAAATGATGTGAAACGAACATTGAAACTAATTTGCACAATATCACAAAAGATGACTGACTAAATTAAATTATCAATTCATGTTAACAAACAAGACACTTGAAAATACTAAAAGGTATTGAGGTTGTTCGTCCATTAGCAGTTACAGGCAGTTAACATCAAAGTAAGGCAACTAACGACGTACCATTAAACAACGACAATAAAAATACAAATAGCTCTATCAGTCATTGAGACGCAAGATTGACTTAACACGGCACGTGGCCTCCACACTTGGAGGGAAATGGCTTTGTGAAGATCCAAAACATTTCAAACCTCCCCCGCCCTGCGCTGGAAGGCTTTTAATTTACCCTGTCCCGAGCTTTAGACTTTAGTTCCATTTAGTTCTACGTGACGCTGCGTCGCGGACGGACGTGTCATTCTTCCACACAGTTCACAGGAACTTTCTGTTACGTCATTCGGAATTGTCCGAGAGTCGAGTTCCGTAGCTTGTTGAGTGTTTTCTCGGAGTTGGTGTGTTGGTTTAGTGAAGTTCGATGGTTCTGGTGAGATGGTGTGGCAGCGGGAAGCCAGGCGTGCTTCTATCACGCATCTATGCACAGCTTTATTGTGGCTGTTTACATGTCTCAACGGTAAGTTTTATAGTGTTTATAAGGGTAAAATTAAGTGCTGAAAGGGCCACGGTTATGTTTCCACGGTTCAGCGATTTCGACCGTTGTAATGATACCACTGTAAACTTTGGGGCTGTGGTATTATTTAGGGGTACTTTACAAATTTAGGACCTTATTAGAATTTTTTTCTCTTACTTAGCAATTAAAAATTTGATATATTACTCTAGTCTAGTTTTTGGATGTTAACGCTGTTAGTCTATGTGACTCTTACAGCTTCGTCTGACTAAGGGCTAATTAAAAAGGGAAAGACGAATGAAGCGAGGATGATTATGAATGGTTTATGATTTGGTATTGTTACCAATCATCATGGCGCCTTTTTAAGCATATTTGAGCTATCTAACCGCTGTCCGAGGGGGGAGTGCGGACCCCCGTCTCTGACTGCTCAGCTCGTGATGGTCGATGGTCTGGGCGGTGAGAACCGCCCAGGAATGCGGGTGCACGGTGTGAACGCGGTGTGTGCTAGAACGCGTCGTGGCCGTCTACGGGTGCGACGCGCCCCGTTCGTAATCCTAATAGTGTTTGTACCATTTAGTGTGAGTGTAGTGACATTGTGTGATGTGCCTGCGACGTTTGGGTCTACTGGATCGAGCGGTTGTAGTTTATATATTATGGTAACTCCTACCTTTTAATATAGTTTTGTAAGAATATTTTTCAAGAAATATAAAAAAAAATTTAATAAAGTGATCATAACAGGCTATCAAAGTTCACCGTTGAACACAGGGAGCCTGCAATCATATCGGAGATCATCTCATACTGGGGATATTTGCCATAGTTGCTAATCTTGCCACGTGCAGTTTTTTATCATTTTGAGCAGTCATCAGAAAGACGCTGCTTATATTTTGTTTCAGTTTCTCTCAGTCGCCTCTTACGACACCAGCGCGGAGATATTATGGTGTAGTAGATTCTCTTACGCCGTCTGCACACAGTGAATAAAGTAATAGAAATTGATAAATATTCTATTTTTCTTTTTTATACTCGTATATTATATAAATATTAAACTGTATGTCGTTGTATCTAAAATATTATAAGTACTAATAATTTACTTACCAAAACTACAGATTTTTCTTTAATAATCACATGTGACAATCACAAATATATTATGTTTTTTCTTGCTAGTGTAGGTGTCAATTTACTCGCTAGGTGCAAGTAAATTGAAATTTAAAGGAAAAACACTAAGCACATTTATTTAAACATCTACTATTAAATTTTGTAAGTATGCTAAAATACTTTTCAACGTAGAGTGGATAATGTTAGAAAATGTAAACCAAATGAGCCGAGCTCAAGAGATGATAATTTAGGTGTAAAAGGTGACGATTGCGAATTATTTGCCGTTTTATTACAACGCTTGCTTAAATGAGTTCGGGAGCTGATTTTTGTAAAGTTAAAGAGTTATTATTTTATTCATAATTCATTTCGTACAGCCTATCTAAAATCCACTAATGTAGCCAAAACTGACTCGAGAAATAACATAATAATTTTAAGTGTTAATATTATTGCGTAAAGTTATTTTTAAAATGTATCTTATAGTAGTCCTGGTGCGCAGTTCATTTATCAATTTGAACTGCCCTTTGATTCCAACGCGTATTCAAAATATTGAAAAACAAAATATGTTAGTAAAATATTTTAAGTATTCTTCACTATTTAAAATATTTTGGTATTGATTGAAATATTGTATTTATAGTTTTGAGGTCAACCTATGCATTATTTACAAGGCCATTATTATATATTTGCTCGTTTAAACCCCAAACTTTGCTTATTTTAAAATAATATGCATTTCATTCTTCATACATTTCGCTTATGTATACGATATACAAAATTCAAGATATTTTTTTGTTACGTGTATTTAAGAGACAAAAATAAACAGAGCGACAGACATAATTGTGTAGAAAATTATGTATTTTATAATTTTGAACCATCTTTGTAAAATTATGCTGAATTTAAATTTCATCACTTAGTTAATCAAAGTATTTTTAAATATTAGTAATCTTATTAATTAATATTACTAATATTCCTTTTAACCACTCCTGGTGAGCTTGAAATACTTGTGTTAGAAGTGGTTCACGCCAGTAGTCAAATGGCGGATTCGAACCCACGCCACCACCCACCCACCTTTTGAGTTCGCGATCCGCGCCCTGCCATTAGGCTGCTAATAGATTTTAATGTTTTGTCATTATAAACACTATTTATAGTAATAAAACATAAATGTCTGCATAACACTGGCCAAATGAAATAAGAGTAAGATTTTTCCTAGTATAGGTAAAAGGTATAGGCCTGTGCCACTGCTGGGCACAGGCCTCCCCTCCATTTCTGAGAGGGTTTTAGGGCAAGGAAGTGTCCGCCGCGCTGCCTCAATGCGTGTTGGCGAACTTCACATGTCTTCAAAATATTTTTTTTTCTCTTATTCCTCAGATATGCAGGTTTCCTCACGATGTTTTCCTTCACCGCTGAGCACGTGGTAAATCAGCACTTAAAATTGCAAATAACAATTTCATTGCGCGAACCCGGGTTACTAGCGTTCTGTTATATTTACAGCGAGCGTTAACCATCTGAGCTACCACGGCTAATATAGGTATACCTAGTAAGATTAAAGTATTAAGTTACTCCATATAAGCAGTAATTTTACATAATATATGAATTCCACAAACAACAGAAAGTCACAAGAATTACCAAGAACAAAAATGTGAATAATTTAAAAATAGTACCCACAGTAACAATAGTGTATCCTAACTTGCTAAGTAGATCTATTAAAATGCTGTACATCTATGATAAATATTCCTATTTTTCAAATAATTAAAATATTTTTAAACAATGTAAATTACTTATTACAAGAGCAATCGATAGTGAAAAAATTTTTCCTGTTCCGAATTAACTTTATTTTAAATAATATAATTTCGTAACACCAGCAGCGGTCACGTTTTACGAGGGCGCAGTGTCTGCAACGTTGTTGTGTAGGGCAACTATTTACAAGTACATTTAGGGACCAAGAATTCGGAACAAAAGCAAAAGCGAATGTGCGCTGGTCCTGTCAACCTAAAAAGTAACAAAACACATTTTCTGGCTCCACAACTAATGAGGACCGTACTTTCAAGGATGAAGTTATAGCGAGAACGGCTTACTTCTCTAACTTTATTTAAGCGAGCAGTAATCTATTTTAAGAAAAGTTCTACTACTTCAAAATAAAGGCAAAGCTTCTTAATATGAAATAAAGACAAGTAAAGTTACAGCATATACACATTCCACTGCTGGACATAGGCGTCCTCACGTTTTTAAGACGATTTCACGGGAAGGAAGCGTGTTGGCGCGATTCATATATCTTCGATTTTTGTATTTCTCTGACATGCAGGATTCTTAAAGATTTTTTCACTTCAGTGCCAAGCACGTGGTAAATCAGAACATGGCGTCGGCTGAGATCGATCCCGTGTTGCTTGTGCAGACTGAACAGTGAAAATTACAACAATTACTTAGCTCCAAAGCAATCAGGGCCTAATATTATTATGAAAATATAAATTTCCCAGCTGCAGTTATGTTATTATAAGATATTCGATCTTAATCCTCAAATGTATTAGTTTTAAATGTTAAACTTAAATGACTAGTTTTGTTTCCCACTTACACACTTGTAATAACGAATAATTTATTTTTAGGACTTTTTAATCTAGATGTAAATCGTGACACCACAGCTAAAATACTAATACCTATTGTGTAATAATTTTACCCATAAACTTTTCCCGTGACACACTGTCTACGAACATATCCCGAATAAATGAACAGGATTACCGTTATAACCTATTAAAGTCCACTGCTGAACACACCCCCATAGATTGCCTCACAGGAGGGATATTTGCCATAGTTGTGCCGGTTGGCAAGCGGAATGGCAACCTCAGTTTTTATTTCTATTTTAGTTGTTATTAGGAAAACGCCGCTACCCATCTGCTGATTTGTTTCCTTCTGTCGCCTCTTACGACACCCACGAGATGATACGAGGTAGTGGGTATTTTTACACCGCCACTACACGGTACAGGATCAGCAGTTACAAATGTACAGACGCTATGGTTTATTCCATATAATGTGTCGATAGTGATATTTGTACTTGAAGTTTGTGTCATCTTGTTATGGTGTTATAAGGGACTCCATTACTTTTTCTGCATGTAAAGCCAAAAAAATTTGGAATTTCTTTAACATATTCTTATCTCCGATAGATATCTGTACTACAGTGTAGTATATCCTAGTTGATATATTTTAAGAGAAATATATACAAGATGATAATTATGTCTTAACAATTATACTGGTAGTGGGTGGTAACACTATGATTTGATCAAGTAATTCCAACATACAACAGAGGTCAACCGACGAATCTAACTCGGCTGAGCTGCGTTCGAGACATTGAGGTACATTTGCTCTATGACTTACGGAAACGTAACTTATCTTTCATAGCTGGGCCTATGAGAAAGATTAAATTGATTCAGCGAGGTTATGGAGATAGTTATACTCAATTATGCAGCTCTAAGAATAGAAAAGCAATTTGGAAAAAAGTTTTCAAGCGATGTATATACTGACAAGAGAAGTGCATTAGAATGATCACCCTCAAGTGGGTAAAAAAGTCTTACGATCTGATAAATCGTACGAGGAGTCAAAGAGCCGTGTGATGGTTGTAATGGTGATATGCATTGGTGTATTATTTTTCAATAAATTTATATTTCGGCAACTTCTTCTGTGGACTTGGTGATTGGAAACCAAATGATGATAGAGCGTAGCATAATAACGATGTAGTTATGCGCTCTATTCATAGCTATTTGCCTTCCCAGCTTAATAAATATGAACAAATCTTTCAAAATTACATGACTGTCATGAAAATGAACTTTGTCATGGAAATGTCTATACGAGGGCGACACAGGAAGTTTTTAGAACTGGCCACTTGTAAAGGATATTATAAAAAAAAATTAAAATGTGTAATGTGTGTAGTCGTTTTGAAAATGGAACTCTTTGCCAATATTATTGTGTATGTATTTTAATAATTTGTCATTTGATTGCGATTTGGCATCATATTGAAAATTGTCTGTGTCACGTCAGCATGAACTTGACGCGAGAAAATTTTCTTTTTAGATGTCATTTAAGTCAACAAGAAAGTTATGACTAGACTTTGATAGGCCTTTCACGATGAAGACCCATCTCGTGTCAGTGTTTACAACTGGTTTAATGAGTTTACACGTAGTCGTACTAATCTAACCGATGATCTGCGTGAGGGACGGCCTTCTACGGCGACGCCTGTATATATACGCCTGTGTTGTGCTGCGTATGATAGCGACTGATAAAAGAGTGACTTGCAGATTTTGACAAGTTTCGGCATCGATATGCGTCAACATGAACATTTAGCTGTCAGGAGCTTTGTGCCCGGTGGATATCTCACAATTTGACAGAGGCCCAAAAACTCCCTCGTGTTTATTGGTGTCGTGAAGTATTTTATTATTTATTATATTGAAATATTGAGAGGTTACTCAAATGCTGTGTTCGGCATACTTACGGTTGACGAAAGCTGGATATATTGTTATGATGCTGAAACTAAGAGACAGTTTTCTGTCTGAGTGTTTCCTTCCGAGGAGTTTCCAACTAAAGTGAAGAGCGATCGAAGCGTGGTAAAAAAATATGGTGGCCTCGTTCTTCGGAAAGACAGGTCATTACGCAACAATTTTTTGCCATTTGTCTTGAAAAAAGTTCGGGAGAAATGACCTCACAGTAGGATCCTCCTTCACCACGGCAACGCCTCGTTGGACACCGCCAAGCAAACAATCGACTACTTGACGACGCCAGACGTAGATTTACTGGGTCAACCACCCTATAGCTATGACTTTGCATCTTGCGATTTTTATTTACTTACGAAAATAAAAGAAAAACTTCGAGTAAAACATTTTATGGACGCTGAGGAAGCAGTTCAAAATGCTGTCGAATAGACCCCTAAGGACGAGTGGGCAAAGTGGTTTTCATAGTGGTGCCATCGGATGTAGCAATGTGTTGATGTAAATGGAATCTATTTTGAAAAGATGTAAAACAATTAATAACTTGCTAATTTTTTTCAGTTTTCGATTTTCTAAGAACTTTCAGTGTCACTCTCGTTTGTGTATTATTAAGGAAGTCCCCACATTTATCGACGCGGAATCAGCTTAAACCGATTAGAAAACTTTTATGTCTATGAAATACGTAGGTCACTCAATAAGTTTTGAGATGCTCCAAATTTAAAAATGGAACACAGCCGTGTTATATGTTTGTGAAAAGTAAATTTATCTAATAATTGAACTCCATAAGCCATTTAAAATAAAAATAAAGTTAATTTTCTTACAACGCTTCCCGTGCTTTTCGTTTAAAACGATGGATCTTAACTGTGAACATTTGCGCGCTATGATCTATTATGACTTAAAATTTGTTTTAACCGAACAATTAAGTTTACAACGGTTACAATCAGCATTATAGTCCAAGAGCTAGTGAACCCTCCGAGTAACGGTCTTCCTGCAAGGTTGGAAATTTGTACACTTAGCATTTATAGCATACTAGGGTCAATAGCCAAGACCTGGCAGGCGTCAGCCCTGCACGTCATCAGCCCCTTTATTTTTTAAATTGTAAAATAAATAGAGTATATAAACTTGTTTCTGTAAGCTTAAAAATTTAATAGGATGTAGTTTATTTATTCTAAATCTAGAAAAAAAATTGACAGGCGATTGCAATGAGCAAAAGTATGTGACAGGTGAATCGAAAGGAGCGTATTTGATGAGGTAAAAGGCGCTATAAACTTTCTCCTGTATAGTTGAAATTTGGATATGTTTTTGAGTAAGCGTTTTAAAATAAATATGTAAAATGACATGCGGTTTTGGATAGCATAAGACCTTGACAGGCGAGGGGAAAGCGGCTAAGGGCGTGCGAGTAAGAGCATTTAGGTGCTCCTTTACCAGCTCTTCAGCTATTAAGGGATTCAGCTTCATCACGCGCAACAATTTTTAGGTGATTTGCTGAATTCAAAAGGGGTATAATTAATAACCGGGGCCCCGTAAACAGCAGCAACGGCATAAAATGTATGGACTACTGAAATGTTGGTGCGAGAAGACCCAAGAATCACATATGCCGACTTCAAAAAGATTGTAGGCATTAGTTGGGGGGAGCATTCATACCATCCTACATCAACATCTTGGAGTGAGGAAGCTTTGTTAACGATGGATCCCTCGTTTGCTCTCCGAAAACGAAAAACAGACTCGTGTGGATTAGTGCCATGAAATGCGTCTACGTTTTGAGAACGGGGCATCTAGGTGTGTTTCAGAAATTGTTACTGGTGACGAGACATGGATCCATCAATATGATCCAGAAAATAAGAGGCAATCATCGGTATGGGTCTACTCAGAAGGACAGTTACCGACAAAACTGCAAAGACCTCGCAACGTCGGCAAAAAAATGGTGGGTAGTTTTTTTTTCGCAGAGCGGGCATTTGTCTACGTCAATGCTGGAAAACTGTAGGTCAGTCAACTGAATGGTATACTATAGTTGCATTACCAAAGTTTTTCAAGCTGTGCGGGAGAAAAGACCAAAGACCGGGCTTCGGGGAATCATGTTTCATCACGATAACGCCTCTTCACATACCTTTCCATTTCCTTAGAAGAAAAGCATTTATTGAGGAATCTAGTGTTGAAATTCTAAGTCACCCACCCTACAACCCTGATATAACTCCTTGTGATTTCTTTTTGTTCACAACAGTCAAAGAAAAAATAAAATGCTAGTTTTTTTTAGCGCCAAAGAAGCCGCGGCTGCCTACGAAGAGGCGATTTTCGACCTGTCAGATCATGACTGGCAAAAGTGTTTTCAGAGTTGGTTTAGGCGAATGGAATTTTGTATAGAGCATGATGGAGAATATTTTGAAAAGATGTAAAATAAATATTAATAGTATCTAGAATATTTTTTGTATATCTCAAAACTTATTGAGTGTCCTACGTACGCGTGTTCCTAATAGCAATATCACCGGCTCGGCTCGGATGGCAGCCGAACGGCGCTGGAGACGCCCGAACGTCGATGCACAACAGTCAAATGATGAATGATGAGTTGACTGCCGAACAAATGTAAACAGCTATCGCGGTGGTCGTTCTGGGAAATTGTGTTGTTGTGAAGAGCTTGTGAAGAGCCGTCGCAACAGCTGATTAGCATTAAGTCGAGTAGTGCGGTGGTACCCATTCGGCTTAAGCCGGTTCCGCGTCGATACTTGTGGGGACATTCTTATGCTGATAAAAGAACAGACAAGTAACAGAGTGAATAGAATGCAAAAGTAACTTGTAAACATATTGGGATTGTTTATATCGGAAAATAAAAAAGCTCTTTTAATATAGTTTGAATACGGTTTCAAGTTAGTGGTTTGATGTTGGTGTCTGTGGTATACAGTACTACTACTGTACTATATACCACAGACACCAACCGCTAACTAACTACTACTGTGTGGTATATAGTCTGGGGGTATTGTGGTAGTAGTACTAGATAGTCTGTGGTAGTAGTACTAGATAGTCTATAACTTTCCTCTGTCAATCATCAAAAAAATGTGGATTTTTTTATAAAGCTTAAATAAGTTTAGTAAGTATTGTCTAAATACCGTGTAGCGGCGGCACTGTAAGGGATAGTTACCATGCCGGTGCCGTAATAGGAGATAGAGGGAAACAGGAGATAAGTAGCACCCTCTCCTTGATAACAATTCAATTATAATAAATATGCAAACTATGAGGCAATCTACGATAGAGACCTTTGTTCGGTAGTGGATTTTAGATCGGCTGTTATAAATAAATGAATGAAAAAGACTAATAGTTACAAATACGTTCACATTAGAAATATCCCATTCATAAAGTGTTTGACTGTAGAAAAAATTGTAGCCATAATAACCAAATAAAATAAACAGAGCTGAATAACAAAGCAAACAAACCAAGCCACTGTAAAAGCTAATCACCAAACATAAAGCCTCGCTGTCACTCCGTGATGAATTACACAAAACTACTCCTTGAATATCGATTTTGTATCATAATTCTTGTGATCTTTCCTGTTTGCTTTTATTGTTTATTTTGTAAGCATTGATCAAAGTTTAA
>CAJQZP010000430.1:0-35121 GCA_907164705.1 Parnassius apollo | reverse complement strand
TTGTAACTTGATTTTATCAAGGAATTTTGTTATTGGGTTATTCTGATAAGAAATTCACAAAAACAGCACTAATTCTGAAGTTGGCAATACCTGCGCCTGATATCTTTTTATACATAGAATAAGAGTGATAAACGAATCTCCAGATTTATGTATATATATATATATATTATATATATTATATATATATATATATATATATATATATATATATATATGTATGTATATATATATATATAAGAATAAACGCAGCAACTTATCCTCGTGAAAAAGAACCTTACAAGTTACAAAATAAAGAATTTCATATTAGTTGTAAGGCATGTATACTTATAATATGTGTTATGCAATTTTAGCACGCCAGATAATATATCTTTGAATCGTCCAATATTTTACGCAGAAAAATTGCCACAAGAATTGTTGCAAGTATAAAAGTATGCAACGGTAGTAAATCTACTGCAGGCGCCTTACAGTTAACACGTTTCAAGGTTTACTGCTCTTGTGTGCATTTAATTACCTCATGTGTCCGTTTGAGGGATTAACAAGCACTGTAGTTATATTGTCTTGGAACGTAAAGGAGAGTGTTGTTAGGGATATCATTTACACATTTGTAGAACTTCCAATAGATGGCGGTAGGGGTAGTAGCATCAAAGGTACGAGATGTCAGGTATTGCGCTCGTCAACCTACGACCTGCCATGCAAATCCATCATACAACGAGAAAGTACCGTATCTCTTGCGATAGACGTTTACAGATTGATAAAAAGAGAGGAGAGAGAATAAAACAACTGCTGGTTGAATACGATGATGTCTGAGTATTTACATCTGTCATACATGATACACTGCTTCATAAATGTATAGTTATTAGCGTCATTATATAGTTATCGGACGCTCATATTTAGTTACGTTGTTATCCAGTGCCCATATTTAGTTTCGGGGGTCCGATTTGGCAGATTTTATAGAGTTTATATTATGTCATATTAAGAGTCAGTATTACTTTTATATGGAAAGGTGGGCAAGATATCGTCAATTACATAGAAGACTCCTGACAATTACAGTTGCAAAAGAGAGAGACCTAGAAAACGCTTATGAGATGACCTGTTCGTCAATGAATACAATTAGATGGACTGAGTGAGATACGTGTATGGAAACAGGAGAACATGTTCGATCAGAGGTAGGTTAGAAAAAAAAAGAACTACTTATTAGTGATGCAGAAAATAGATACTAACAGACGATTTTAATATAAATATGCCTTTATTTCTCTAGTTATTAGGTGTCCGTGTGTGCTTATTAGACATCCGTTTATATTCGTAGCTATGTAACGTCCGTATATTGTTATCTGATTGTAATGATGACCGTCTATAGATATCAGGTGACCGTATTTTATTGCTGTCTAATTTTTTTCTAATTTACCAAAATTCTTCCTGTATGTTTATAGTTTATTGATACAATATGTTTGAGGTTTCTTACCTGGTAGAACTACTACTACACTAAGGGAAAGGACTACGATCTTACAGAATACTAGCGTAAAGTAGCAGCTTAATGCTGCTGTGCATTATTGGGCCCGATTATGTTCTAATATTTAAAGTTTGCATTCCATCTTAGTCCTCACGGGTGACAACACATCTGCATTTTGATTCGTAATCGAGGATAGATGTAGATGTCTATGGGCCACAGCAACCACTTACCATCAGGTGGACTGTGTGCTCGATTGTCACCCTATCCTATAAAAAAAAAAAGTTAAAAAAATTATTTGTGTTTTGTAGGTGGCATTTTTTTGTTATGATTATGCTACTCCTTTGATTTTGTCTTCCAAATTCAAGTTTTTATAAACAGTTCCAGCAGTTTGTGTGTCTACCTCTTTATTTTTTCGAAGAGAGTTCCGTAACGAACTGCGAATATGAATGGACGCTATACCCTTACGACGACAACACTATGCAAAGGCAATCGACAACGATTTACCTAATAGAAATTGCAACTGCCGCCGATAAACGATAATCTGTAACGATTTGTTATACACACGATCGATAAATCTTTGCAATTTGGTTCGCACATATTAATCGCACCATATGACGTCACCCTTGTGTTAAGACTACCACTACTAATTGATAGGTTCCTTTCCTTCCTAGAAATTCTTCTGGGTAGGTGCCACCTTCTGAATTATTTTAAACACTTCCTCAATCTATAAGGTGAGGTTGCAGAATGGCAAAACATCTCAGGATACGTGCCAAACTATCTGTACATAAATATTATATAACAAGTAAAGCAACAAGAAGCAGTTTACTGTCGCTTGCGACTGACTAGTGGTGGGGTATGGAGGGTAAAGTTAGCCATGTGGTGTTCCGGTATGAAGGGTAAAGTTGGCTGGTATAATTACAGGGTGAGAGGCATTCCAGCTTAATTATAGGTGGGGACAACGCGTCTGTAGTCTTCTTTGTCCGAAACCGGTTCTAGGTGTCAGTACATATCAGTAACCACTTACTTTATAATTATTTTTTTCTTTTTCAATTTACTATATATTTATAAATAGAATAAAACTAAGACTGCAGTCTTTTCCATATAAAACTCAATAATAATAAGTAAACTGCGTTTGCTAACCCGTCTACAAAGCACATCAGCTATGGCAAATATGTTCTAGAGAGCTTGTGTTCAGTTTTGGACATTTGATAGGATGTGATGCATAATTAATGAACATCTTAGTATATATGCAAGTACTAAAATATGTTAATCGATCTCATAATGTGACTTGACCCCAATTCAGCATAAATCTAACACTTATCCAGATTGTTTTTATCCCACACGTGTCTTATAAGTCGGTGTTTGATAGACTGTAGTAACGAGAACCTTTTATTCGATTTCATTATCATTAACTGCTTCGTTCGGTCGGAAAATAGTTAATAAATCGTTTGCTAACTATGCAACTTTGTTACATTTTATATCTCAGTTTATATCGCATTTACAACGGAAAGTGTTCTGAGGAATTGTTGGGATTAATTTCGGCCGCCAAATTCCATCAACACAAACGTGATAACATGGTATAGCTACGCTGCAGCTGTATTAAGGTTGTAGCACGAATGAGTCGGCTAGACGTAGGAAGGACAATCCTCTTACAGTATACCAACATGAAATAGTACCTTAGTGCTGCTGTGTTTTGTAGGTGAGTGTAGAGAACTGGAGAAACTTTTTGCTGTATTTATCTTTAATTAAAGTTCAAAGTATATATACGTTACAAGATTAGAATGCCTCGTAACAAAGAGTCTCTGGTTCTCTACACTCACCTTACAAAACACAGCATTATTTGCTATTTCACGCGGATATTATGTGAGAGCGTGGTCCTACGCTGGTCGAGCAGACCCGTTCGTGTTGCAGTTATAGGTAGAGTGGCTACAGCGTGGCTCCACCACGTAAAAATCATGATCGTCATTAAAGTAGCAACACATATACATCCAATTCAGCATTAAAATTATAAAACTAAACTGCTTTCGCTTGTTGTTGGAGACAATAAATGAGATAAATATTAAATAATTACAATCCAAGTGTTTTCAAAAGTGAATAGGCGTTTGCTAAGATAAGTCAGTGCACTTTACTCTTTTTATCGTTCACATCATCGTTCATCATCATCATCATCGTTGGCTAAACACTGATAATTTACAAATTTTTTATCATCATTATTTCAGTAAATCATAGAACTTGCTTCATATATCGATGGGTATTGTTTTTCATTGTGTATATACTATACTATGTAATATTAACTTTGACAAAGGACAAAATTGATGATACATGTGGAGTTGTTTCCGTAGTCTGTTATCACGCTGGAGAAAACTCCACATTCCTCTCGTGACCATGAGCTACCGAAACGTCGGAAATTACAAATATTCTTTTATATAAATATAATATATATTTTATTAATGTTAATATTAAAGTAATTACACTCCCAAAATGATCGAGTAGTTAAACGTAAATAAAAAACCACTCCTCAAATTAATGACGTAACTCAAGCTGATATCACATAGTATCTTGATGCTTACGTAACAAAGTTTACTCGAGCTACTCTCAGTAATGCTATTTGCGTTACATTTATTCGGAGAATATTATTTTCTTTCTTTTTTCTCTACGTTCGCGTTCTGTTATACAAACGACTCACACTGTTATATATAATCAATGGCATCAGTAAGAATCTACCCAATATAACGGAATTTGGAAAGGAAATGCTATTTTGTTTATATTAGGAGTTGAAAATATCTTTATATATTATGTCGTAGTAGCTTTTCAGTTTACAGCCTAGACATTACATGGCATGGCCACCTTTTTAATTTCATTCAATGAGTCCGTCATTGGTCTGTGCCTAATTAGTGCTCTGTGCTATATAATATAAATGTACAGAATAAACTCGATTATCCGGCCCTAAGTTATACGGATTCGCGATTATCCGGACTATCAACCGCGACCAATTAAATAATTAAGTCATATTGAGCCAAGTTACAAAGTACGATATGTAGTACATAAGTTAACATATGTACTACATATCGAATTTATACAAGCATGAACGTGTCGGTACCGGCATTACCCCGACCGCGCCCTGCGGGATCGGGTTTCGTAACAACAATAACTAAAACAATAACAAAATTTTGTTATTGTTTTAGTTAGCTAGCAATTGTTACTCCGCTCTGACGTGCGTGTCTAGTCTAAATATTTAAAAATGTCAAAGCGTAAGAGAGTGGTGTTATCGCTTAAAGACAAAATAAATTTTATTGATTCATTAAAAAAAGGAGAAACTGGTGGTAAGTTAGCTGATAAGTATGGTATAGGTACATCCACAATAAGTGATATTAAGAAAAATGCCGATTCAATTTTGTTGTACACTTGCAAATTAGATAGTGAAGACGAGAGTAAACATCGGAAAATGATGAAGAAACCGAAAAACGAACTTTTGGAAGACGCTTTGTATTGTTGGTTTTTACGAAAAACGATCAACTGGGCAAATGATATCTGGCCCTTTGCTTTGTGAAAAAGCATTACAGTTAAATAAAAAATTAGGTGGCGGCGGCTCGTTGTTCGCAAGTAACGGATGGTTATATAGATTTAAAACTCGTCATGAAATTCGTGAATTAGAAATACAAGGTGAAAAAATGTCAGCTAATGTAGACGCAACAAACTCCTTTAACGATGATTTTAAGAATAAATTTGATGAAAATAACTATGACTTGGATTTCGTTTATAATGCTGATGAAACCGGATTAAACTGGAAATCATTCCCTTTAGCTTCTAGGCGAGAGAATTCAGCTCCAGGATATAAAACTAGCAAAGAACGAATAGCAATATTAGTTTGCGCTAACGCTACCGGGACCCATAAAATACCTTTGCTCCTCATTGGAAAATCAAAAAAACCTAGATGTTTTAAAAATATCAGGGTGCCCTTAATTTATAAAAATCAAAAAAGCGCATGGATGAACTCTGAAATATTCATTGATTGGTATGACAACACTTTTATCCCTGAAGTAAAAAAAGACAAAACGAAATTGGCAAACAAGGAAATGTATTACTTTTACTGGATAATGCGCCAACCCATCCTTCGGCTGAACTGTTGGAAAGAGAAAATGGAAAGTTTAAAGTAAAATTTTTGCCTCCTAATGTGACATCCTTGCTGCAACCAATGGATCAAAGTATTATTGAAACATTAAAACGACTTTATAGAAAACAACTTTTACGAAGGTTGTTATCTGTTGATGAAGATAATGTAGAAGTCGTTTTATCATTTTTTAAAGAGAGTTGTAGATACGTGGGATTTGATTGAAAAGAAAACTTTAAACAAGGCTTGGAACAAAGTACTTAATCGGGAGAATGAAAATTTAATAACCAATACGGATGATTCTATTTTGGAGGATATAAATGAGCTAATGTTAAAGATAAAAATATGACAGAATTGTGATGAAGATGATATGAAAGAATGGATCACTTGTAACAGTAATGATCAAGGCTTTCAGATTATGTCGGATGAAGAAATCGTAGAAAACATATTGCAGATAAATGAACAGCAGGAAATGCAAGAAGATGAAACAGAAGAAAATATAGACAAGGAAAATGATGCAGGAACATCTCATGATGAAGCACTTCAGGCCCTAAAAACGGCTCTCAAGTGGTTTGAAAAACAAACAGAGAGTGATACTGTGAGTTTACTACAGCTCAAACGAATTCGTGATATAGCAGCAATAAAGAGAAAAAGTGGCTTACGTCAAATGACAATTACCAAATATTTTAAACGAAATTAAACTTATTATTTTATTTCATAATTACCAAATACAAATTATCAAATACACATTCTAAACAAATTATACGTACATACGTATATATATATATATATATATATATATATATATATATATATATATATATATATATATATATATATATATATTATTTGATAATTGAGGCTGCAGTATTTTAGTATTTATGTGTGTAATCTAAGAAAATATGTATGTACACAAATAAGTAAAGTGTTGTATATTAAAAAATGTATCGCTTAATAATTTCTTAATAAACATTGATTTTCGTTGATATTGTTGTTTTTAATAAACACATAACATTATGTATGTATGTACTACAAATACACAAAACCCACTTTCCTTCATACATTCGATTATCCGGATTTTCGATTATCCGAATCCCTAACGGCAACAATTAGTCCGGTTAATCGAGTTTCCACTGTACTCGGCTTTAAGGTGTCCCATGGGCCTCGTAAACCGTACCATAACCTACTGTCGCTGATATTACAAGGTATGTGCAATACTGTCTTAGACGCATAATAAAATTTGAGTGTTAACTGAAAGGCTATTAAGCTACGACTTATACTATTTAATGTAGTATGAAATCGCAAGTAAGGGTTGGAAGGTTGTCGTGATCCATATATTCTATAAAAAGTAAGGACAATGTATCTTTGTCTAATAAGTCATAATTCAAAGAAATAACGTTTAAACTAGTTGATCTGCGAGATGGATCAAAGAAAACATTTTCTTAAAGTTCCAAAAACAATGTTAACGCATTAAAGTAATAACAATAATAATGTAAAAATAAGGTGTGATTTATAGCGTATATGACTTTAAAAGAAGTTGTCAACTTCATAGGAGAGATAGAAAGTTCGACATTATCGGGAATTACTCGATTAAAGATAATCTCAAACTCGATTCACTCGAACACGAATGAAAATTTGTCTTTAAATCGAGAACGGTTTGTTCAAGTATCCCGAATAACAGAATCTTTTTGTTTTTGAGAAAGTTGAGTGGCGTAATATAGTTGGGTTATAGGCAGCTCCTACATCCGAACACGCAAATGTAATATTTAATTCGAGTTAGTATTTACCAGTATTTTTAGATTTGGTCATGGGACTGTCATCGTTACCCTGTATATGAAAGATACAAATTTAGGTACCTAATGTAAAAAATGCACGATGCATAGACTAATCAAATAGAAGCACATGCTTTT
This sequence comes from Parnassius apollo, assembly GCA_907164705.1. Lineage (NCBI taxonomy): Eukaryota > Metazoa > Arthropoda > Insecta > Lepidoptera > Papilionidae > Parnassius > Parnassius apollo. Next base: position 27,650 of record CAJQZP010000430.1, on the reverse strand, counting down.
TAATTATATTATAAGGGTCCTGTTTTTTTAATTCTACTAGGCTGCACAAAAAGTATCGGGAATGGAATATTTCCACTGTTCCTGTCAAATTAAAATCGTTTTAATTGAAAACTCCTTGGTTTTAAAAATCGAATACCATTTATTTATTTAAAAAAGATTCTCGGTCTTGCACAAGGTTTTGTCAAACTTGTTTAGTCGTTGAAAAAAATGGAATTGACTCGAGAAAATTTAAGAGCGATGATTTATTATGACTTTCTAATTAGTTTAATACAAAAACAGTGAGTTGACCGGATGATTTCTGCATTTGGTGATGAAGCCCCATCCAAAACCACAATTTATTGCTGATTTGCTGAATTTCAACGTGGACGTGTCAAGCTCAGTGATGATCCCCGTCAAGGTCGTCCAAAAACTGCAGTCACCCAAGAAAACCTTGATGCTGTGCGTAAGCTGATTGAGGAAGATCGACATGTAACATACCGTGAAATTTAGGCAATTTTAGACATTGGTATGGTATAAAAATAATCTTGCATGAACAATTAGGTGTAAAAAAGTTGTTTTCCCGATGGATACCGCATTCGCTGTGTGAAGATCAAAAAGCGGGTCGCGTTACTTGATGCGTCAGAACTCTCGAAAGATTCCACGCAGGATCCTCAAATGCTGTATACAACATCGCATCATGTCACGAATCCTGGATATATGCGTACGAACTCGAAACAAAAAGCCAGTCACGAGTTTGGGTGTACGAAAATGAGTTAAAGCCAACAAAAATTGTTCGTTCACGGAGTGTTGCAAGAAAAATGGTGGCCACGTTTGTCTCCAAAACCGGCCATATTACGACTATTCCTATGGAGGGACAAAGAATGGTATGCTAGTATCTGTTTGCCACAGGTCGTTTCCGAGCTCCGTAAAGAAAATAGCAACCGCCGCATCATCCTCCATCACGACAATGCGAGTTCTCACGCTGTACACAGAACAAAAGAGTTTTTAGAGCAATCAAACATATAATTATTATAATTATTAGACCATCCGCCGTACAGCTCCGACCTAAGCCCTAATGATTTCTATACTTTCCCTAAAATAAAGAATAAATTGCGTGGACAGAGACTTTCATCACCTGAAGAAGCTGTGGACGCTTAAAAAACGGCCATTTTGGAAACCCCAACTTCCGAATGGAATGGTTGCTTCAATGATTGGTTCCATCGTATGGAAAATGCCTCAAATTTCGCGGAATACTTCGAAAAGCAATAAATACATTTTTAAATAGTAATGTTGCGTCACTTCCTTGATTCCCGAAATTTTCAGTGCCGCCCTCGTAATTAAGAACACATTTGCACTAATTTGTTATCAATTACAACGTTGTCAATATTAACACGAGCCCGTCGTGTGACGACAAACACTAATTAACTTTGGACTCTCCCCTCAATACGATAAACAGTTTTGTAATAGATTAGGTTATATGTGTTAGTATGTAAATGATCTACGTGGCAAAGCGACGCTGCAGCTTACATTATTACTGCGAATGAGGCTTTTCATTTTAGTCCTCAAGGGTAACAAAGCATCTGCATTTTGATTCTTAACTGAGGATGATATATAGATGTCATGAAAAAGTAAATTTAAAATCTATAAGACGCAGTTTTCGATTTAATACGGTTCTAAGCTTTATCAAAACCAATGCAGGATCTCTATTTAATTCTGCTACAAATAAAAAAGTGGTCATGAAATTTGAACGTGTTTGATTTGATTAATTGCTTGCAGTATAAACTTTGCAACCATTTTAATTTTACTGCGTACTTTAAAATTTTAAATACTTTTTTTATTGCACGTTTACTTTGTTAAGTTATTATACAATAATAAATATTATTATAAATATATATTTTTGAATGACTAACGATGCACCGCTTTGCGATTCAAAAGAAGCTTTCTTCCTCGCACAACTTTGTTGTGGAATCGACTACCACCAGAGATTTTTCTGAACCGATACGACTAAGGGACCTTAAAGTAAATACTCCTTTTTTAAAAGGCTGGCAACACACGTTTCCACTGTTTCGTTTTCACTGGCGATTTTTCCGGACTGATACGACCTAGGGACCTTCAAGACAAGAGCTTACTACTTTCTAAGGGGCCGGCAGCGCACCTGTAATTCTTCCATTTATTCATACATTCATTATAGCCTATCAAAGTCCACTGTTGAACATCGGCCTTATCCATAGATTACCTCATAAGGGACATATTTGCCTTAGTGATAGGCGGGATTACAACTGGACTTTTTATTGAGTTGTTATATTAGGAAGATGCTGCTGCCTATACCCTGTTTCAATTCCCTTTGTTGCTTCTTACGACACCCGCGGGATGATACAGATTCTCTTAAGCTACCACTGCACAGTCAATACATGCATAAGTACGTGTCCATCTTTACTAAGTACTTCGCAACAGCTCTATCCAATTTCTGAGTAAAACTACAAAATGAGAAAAAATGACGGCAAACGAAAAGACAGTCTACCTGATGGTAATTGAATATTGTGGCCCATGGACGTATATACCTATCCTGGATTAATCAAAATGCTTTGTCACCCTTGGGAAATAAGTAAAACGCCTTTTTTCCCTGTAAAATACAATACGAAACACAGCAGCATTAAACTGATATTTCAAGGTAAACTTACCCATTCGTATGCAGAATGGTTACTGTAGCCCATGGACACCTGAAACCAACTTCATATAAATACGGCCACAGATACGTCGTCCCTCAGATATCTAAGATGGAATGTCTCACAGCCTGTTATTGTAATGTCTACATAGAGTTCAGATCGGAACGTAGCAGTGTGTACAGAACTGGGTAAGAGAGTGGGAACTAACCACACAAACGAAGCGACAGTAGCCTAATGGCAGGGCGCGGACCGCGAACTCAAAAAAGGTCGTGGGTTTGAATCCGCTATTCGACTTCTGGCGTGAACCACTCGTAACACAAGCAATTTAAGCTTACCACGAGTGGTTAAGGGGGGGAATATTAGTAATGTTTATAGCATTGTTAATATTCTTTTTCTTTATAAAAAAACGCCTGATTTCCCTTATTGCACGAGACTCGTATCCAGCAGTGAAAGTTAACGGGCTAAAACACTAGAAGATTATGCTTGAACACATTACCAACTTGGAATATTTCCAATCGGTTCTTACGACAAATTCAGAAAGAACTTATACAAAACAGAGAGTTTCTTGCTCAGACATAAGCTTTCACTAATCACTAAGGAATATCAGTTTACAATATCAATTTATACAAGTTATTTGAACCCAAAGATCGTTAAGCAAGAAGGAAAACAATCAACTGCCTTAAATATCTAAAATTACGTTATTTAGTGAAATCTGTATAATTTAAACTTTGCTAAAGCGATATCAATTATCATGATGACTATGAAAAATAATACAATATAATTTATTATTATATTTTATATAATGCATAATGCAGAAGCTTTTTGTCATGCAAAACTTGCTTGACAGTGTTTACAGTCACAGATCCCACGTGCTCTCTGAAACAAAGATTTACCCACGGTAGCTAACTGTGAAGGATGGTGGTGAGAATCACCGTTTAAATATCTATCTGTATGGGTCTTTTTTCTATACACAGTATGGCTCAAGGTGTTATCAGGATTCCGAATTTAGTTTCAGTTACTTTATCTAAAGGTAGAATTGTGAAAGTGTCGTCTACGTACCGCTTGTAGAATCTTGGATTTATGGGAGAAGTAAGCAGGCCTTTCTCTTCAAAGTCTTCCATGAATATGTCGGCGACAATGGGAGATACAGGTGAGCCCATCGCCTCACCATCTACTTGCTTGTAGAACTCCTTCTTCCACAATAGGTAGCCAGATGTAAGGCAGTGTCTGAGTAATACTGCATATTCTACGGGCATGTTGTTTTCTTCCAGCCTTCTAGTTACAATTGAGATGCAGTCTTCAACAGGTAAGCATGTAAACAATGACTGCACATCAAAACTGACCATAGTTTCATTGTCTGCCAGACGTAGGTCTTTAATCTCGCTGACAAAATGGTAGGAATCCTTTATGTGTGCTCTTGTATGTCCCCTGAGCGGTGAGAGTATTTTCGCTAAGTGTTGAGCCAATCTGTAAGTTGGTGAATCGATTTGGCTCACTATGGGGCGTAATGGAGCATTGGGCTTGTGTATTTTTGGTAACCCATACAACTTTGGTGATTTGGTGCACGTAGGTATTATACATTTTACGTCCAGATTTAATTTTTCGGAGTGTTTCTTTATGAGGTCACTAGTTGTTTTTACGTTTTAAGTACTTACATCCGACAAACGTGACTACCGTGACGTTTCCCTTGTCTGCGCGGAGAATCGTAAGTTGTGGTTTATTGCGTAGGTTCTTTAACGCTGTGAATTCGTCTTTGGGAAGATTTGGTTTAGGCACTGAACATCGACGTAACATAGACGAAATGTTTTGACCTATCGCCTCCAAATCTTCTTTCCGCATATTGTTTTTCAATAAACAGTCCTCGACACTACAGATAATTTCTTCGTACGGTAATCTGCGTGGAGTTATAGCATAATTGAGGCCTATGGATAAAACCTTAATTGTTGCAGCATCCAGTGTTTGTTTTGACAGATTATAGAACGCGATTAATCTATGATCTGTGTTTGTCAATGGTTGCTTTTGGTTCTGGCATTTATTCGGATGTTTGATATTTGATTTGGCCGTTAATTTTTGATATATTTCTATATGTTTGTTTTTGCATTCGTTATATTTACTAATTTTGCGTTTATTTAATGTTTCCATGCAAAAATTATAATCAAACGTCGTTAAAACTTTCTTTAATTCACTGGATGATGTGTCTGTGGATTTATTTATCTCATATAGATTGGAGCGTTTTTTTGTTGGATTACTGCCCGTAACAACTTTTACTCGCCTGATTTAAGATCTTAGCGCTTCCACGAATGTCCTTTTTGGTGGATATTTTGACACACGTAGGAATGAGATTATGGTCTCTGCATCTTTTCAAGAAATTTAAGGCTGTTAGATATCTTGCGCGCTTAGTCTTTAGATCTTCTAATCGGCGTATTTTATTTGCAATTACTAGTCCGTACTGGTTTACATAATGATTTCTTATATTTACGCGAACACAACACATTGAAATAATACTAGTTTTTACGGAATTTATCGCGTATATTTAACTTTTTAAATACCCGACGTTTCGAGAGCTTTATAGCACCCATTGTCACGGGAAGGACTGAGATTTTCTACGTCCTAATAAATTTTGCTCTCGAACACAATTTGTCAATTATGAACACATTCTTCAAGAAAAAGCCAAAAGAAGATGGACCTGGACGTCACCTAATCAGAAGATCAAAAATGAAATCGATTTTATTTTAACTAATAAACCTAACAAGTTAAGAAACATTGAAGTTCTAAACCAAGTCAAATTTGCTTCGGACCACAGATTACTACAAGCAACGTTTCATATATACCAAACAAAAAAAAAGTAGAAAAACATTTCAAACTTCAATAAAAAACTCAACAACAGATTATGAAATTAAAAAATACACTGAAAGCCTTAAATCCAATCTCGAAGACATTTTAACTACCACACCTGAGAATGTTCAAACCTTCTATGACTTACTTGAAGAAAATATAATATCCAGCTTAAAGAATAATAAAGAAACCCAAAAGACACGACATTCAATACTTAGCGAACAAACAAAACTACTAATTAAAAAACGCACAGAATTAATAAACACAAAGAAGAAAAACAAAAGAAAAGAAAAAATGAACTTACCAAACTCTTCAAACTCACTAATAAATCCATATAACTCGACTACTTTAAGCATAGAGAAATGATAATAACAAAAATTATAAAAAGTTTTAGAAGCACTAAGAGAGCCTTCAAGGAACTAACTCTTCAAAAGAAATGGATACAAATACTTGAAAACAATTCTGAAGAGACTAAGTCAAGAAAAGATGTGATAGGCCACGCCACCAAATTTTATAAACAACTATACAAAAAGAAGGAAGACGAAAGTACATTGGAAAAAGAAATTGATAATAAATCTAGAGTAAATATAGTTAAACCAATAAAAGAAGAAGAAATACTCTCGCATATAAAAACACTAAAAATGAAAAAAGTCCAGGGCCCGATGGGTTAACAAACGAAGCCATTAAATTATGTGCCCCCATCTTACTTGGATACTTAACACACCTCTTTAATATGATATTAAACACAGAAATGGTACCAAAGCAATGGTGTACATCTGACATTATATTAATTTATAAAAAAGGAAACCCGTTAGATATCGGAAACTACAGACCCATAAGTCTACTGACAAGTATGTACAAGCTCTTTACATCTATCATATTAAAACGAATCACAAAAGAAATTGACGCTTTTCAGGCAATAGAAAAAGCAGGTTTCCGCTCAGGATTCAGCACAATTGACCACATACACACTGTAGAACAACTAATAGAAAAATTCAATGAATATAATAAATCTCTTTATATCGGTTTTATAGACGACAGCAAAGCCTTTGACAGTATAACCATGGTTTCATCTGGAATGCATTAAAAACGTCAAATGTAAACGATAAATACATACATCATAAAATATATATACCTAAATAGTACAAGCAGGGTTAAACTTGAAAGGAGAGGTGACCAAATAAAAATAGAAAGAGGAGTCAGGCATGGCGATCCTTTGTCGCCGAAACTTTTCATCGCAGTGTTGGAAAATATATTTAAAAAGTTAAGTTGGACAAAATATGGCATTAATATTAATGGCTGTCGTTTAAATCATCTAAGGTTTGCAGATGACATAGTCATATTTTCTGAAACAGCTAAACAACTTAAGGATATGCTACACTCACTAGACCAAGAAAGTTCAAAAGTAGGTTTGGAAATGAATATAAACAAGACTAAGATAATGACCAACAGTCACAACGTACCCATCAAGGTAAAAGGAAACAATATAGAATACGTAGAAAACTACATTTACTTGGGGAAACAAATATCCTTCATGAAAAAAAACAACGAAGACGAAGTAGAAAGAAAAAAAAACATTGCATGGAGAAAGTTTTGGTCACTAAAAGAAATTTTAAAAGGAAATTACAGTATAAAAATAAAGAGTATTGTAATGGACACCTGCCTCTTACCTAGTCTATTATATAGCTGCCAGACTTGGACATATAAAAACAAAGTGAGACAGAAAATATATACAACACAAAGAGCAATGGAAAGGAGCATCTTAAATATAAATAAAATACAACAAGTCAAAAACAATATAATAAGACAAAAAAACAAAAATAACAAATGCACTCACGAACGCTTTAAGGTTAAAGTGGAAATGGACAGGACACATATCACGATACCAAGATAATAGATGGACAATACAAACCACACGATGGAAGGGACCAGTATCTGGCAAAAGGAAAGTTGGTAGACCACATAAACGGTGGGCCGTTGACATAATACAGTATGCAGGAAAAGATTGGATGAGCAAAAGTATAAATAGAGAAATGTGGAATCAGATGGAGGAGGCCTTTACTCAAAATGGGATCCATATCTCTGAAAATATACACAGTTAACCGTACAAACAATAACTAATATGAAATAAGCTAATAATACTAACAACAAGTACTAATCAACATGGAAATGTAAAATGTAGAAATGTAGGGATAAGGAATAAAGAGGCTTTATTATTATTTTGGGGTATCTATATAGTTTTCTCATCTGGTTGGGTGCTATAAATATATAATTATAAATGAAAATGAAAAGACAAATATACATAAATATCAATAACATAAAATAAATATAAAAGTACATAAATAAATAAAAGCCCAACCAGATGGAGGCCCTCGGCAGGGGAGACCAAACGGCCGAGGGTTAGGGGGAAAGGGAAAGAAACCGGCGGACGATGCGGGCGGTATCGAGGAGCACCGCCTTCTGCATTTGAACCTGGAGCGGTCCGCCACGTAGTCCCAGCCGCCTCAGATGACCCGAGAGGCTGACTGGGATTAGCCCGTTTGCAGAGACGACTACAGGAATAATTTCGGTCGGCAGACCACCCCACATGTCGGTCACCTCGTGAGCCGGGTCCAGATATTTTGTTTGCTTGTCTGTTTCGGCTTTCACGAGGTTCTCGTCATACGGAATGGTAATGTCGACCAAAAATATCCTTGACTGTGCCCGGTCCATCAGCACAATATCAGGCTTATTCGCAAGAATAGTCCTGTCTGTGATGATGGCCCGGTCCCAATAGAGCCTGGCGCGATCATTTTCGAGCACGGCTTCCGGGAAGTACTTGTAATACGGCAATTTCCGATCCACGAGACCGTATTTCAGAGCGAGCTCCTGGTGTAGAATTCTGGCTACTAGGTTGTGCCTGTGCAAGTACTCAGAGTTAGAAAGCGCCGAACAACCGGAGATAACATGCCTAAGTGACTCACCGGGATGGCGACAAGCTCGACAGATGTCGACGGTGCCATCCTTTAGGATGTATCTCCGATAGTTGTTGGTCTTAATAACCTGATCCTGTATTGCACAGACAAAACCCTCGGTTTCCCCGAAGAGATCACCAAAGCGTAGCCAGTGGAGGGAGGCTACTGTGTCTACAAAAGGCTCATGTAGAGCCTTGTAGAACTTCCCATGGAGCTCCTTCTCCTTCGATACGGTCTCCCGGTCGGAAATGCTCGGCACTGCCGGGTCTTACCATTGGCTAAGGATAGAGGGGTAAGCCCTTTATCACAAAACATGACGTCCTTATAGAATGGATCATCCGATCTCGCCAGGAAGTAATCACGGAGGCTGCAAACTTCGCGATTATGCATGGTGAGCGCGCTCAAGAAGCCACGAACACCATGCTTCCGCGGCAAGTACAGCCTCATTACCGACGATCTCGGATGATGCATCCTATGGGACGTCATTGTAGTGCGGACTTTTCTATCCAGGGCGTTAAGTTCAGTCTGAGTCCACCTGAGTATGCCAAAGGTATACATGAGGACAGGCATGACCCAGCCGTTATATGCGTGTGCCTTATTCACACCGGACAAAAGGCTGTTAAGCACTTTGGTCAAGCGTACATAAAACACGTCGCAAACTGACTGTTTCATACCAGTCTCATCGATACCGATGTTTTGTGACATACCCAGGTATCGGTATGTTTCAGCCTCAGAAAGGGTCCTTAAGTTGACGGGTATAGATAAGTCTACGCCCTCAGAGTTAGCAACCCTTCCCCTTTCAACATGGAGTACCGCACACTTATCCGTCCCCAGCTCCATTCCAATGGAATTGCTAAATTCACAAGTGATGTTTAGCAATTCCATAAGATGGGAGCGACTGGAGGCGAATAACTTGAGGTCATCCATATAGAAAAGGTGGGTCACTTTTGTCCCTCCTTTCCGTAGCTGAAATCCCCCGATGAACCCGGAGCCCTCCAGTAAGGTACTGAGAGGGTTCAGAGAGAGGCAGAACCAGATTGGACTCAGACAATCGCCCTGGAAGATACCCCTTCTTATCCTTATGTGGTTCTCCGCAGCCATCATCCGCTCGCCTAGATGACAAAGGATCGTACTCCACTGCCCCATACACTGCTCGAGGAAGTTTCTAACTGTACAGTCTATCTTGTACAGCTCGAGGACTCTCTTTAGCCATGTATGGGGCACCAAGTCGAATGCCTTTCTGTAGTCTATCCAGGCGGCGGAGAAGTTCCGACGGTTGCGTTTCACCACTTTGCCAATGACCGCGTCAATGAGGAGTGGTTCCTTGGTTCCCACGACCACGCCCCGACATCCATTTTGAGCGCGCGACATCACCTGATTTGAGTCCAGGTGACAAGTGATTCTCGCGCTCAAAATGGATGTTAGTGTCTTGTATATGGTCGGTAGACACGTGATGGGGCGGTATTTGCTCGGGTCTGTGGTACCCTGGTCTTTAGGAACTAAATGAGTGATCTCAGTAGTGAAGAGGCTTGGGAGCGACTTCTGGTTGAGAGCCTCTTGAAACTGTCGGGCGAGCACAGAGTGACACACCATGAACCCCTTCAGCCTGTAGTGATGCAGCCCGTCAAGCCCCGGACTTTTCCAGTTCGGGGCCCTACGAACCGCCTCAGCTACGTCATCCGGCGTTATGATGACGGGGTCCATGGGCGTAATACCCGCACACTGACTCGCCACAACTTCCGTCCAAGGGCCCTCGCTGTGGTTTACGGGCTCTGACCACAGGCCGCGCCAGAATGCTACAGTGTCGGCCTGATTCGGTGCTGGACCCGTTCCACTTACCATTGGTCGCTCCAATGATTCATAGAGCCTCTTCTGATCACTCTGGAAGAGACGATTCTGGTTGAACCGTGTCGACCTCTCGGTATATCGCCGAATCCGCTTTCCCCAAGCAGCGATTCTCTGCTTCAGATCATCTATGCGCTCCGTCAGTTTTTGCGTTATATCCGGCTGGGACAAACTGACATTTGTCCCAGCAAACGCCATCCTGACGGTGCGCACAATTCTTGGCCTGTTGTTGCCTGATCTGAAGCATATCAGTCTGCCGATGAGAGCTTAGCCTTTGCGATACGTTCCTCAATTCTTCTTCTCCATGCTGGGATAGCGCTACTATGGCCAGTAGCGCGTCCAGCCGTGGAAACCTTGGCGCCTATGATACGGCAGACTGCCAGCGCGGCGCCAAAAAGAATTGAGTCCGTCTCGCAAAAGGTCCCGGCTGGCTTCCAAATAGGTAACCAGCATTGGGTTCAGAGCCCTCACAACAGCCCGATTCCGCTTGCTTAAGGCTATGCGGGGAAGTTGCGGTCGATTTTCGAGAGGCGTACTGCGCGTTTCCACAATCGCCTCTTCCAATATACTCCTCATATGATCTAATTCCAGTTCCTGGGCGACTGTTCCATCATCGTTTGAATCAACCACAACTGGGGTATTCACGGCGGCATCCACGTTTGCGGGTTGCTCTACCATTTGTGGCGCCGCATCCTCAGCCGTAGCATTCTCATCCGACGAGGGAACAGCCTCACGTCGTAGCCGTTCGAGTTCGGCGAATTCAAATATATTTGAGCGCAAGATATACCGAACTCGGTCTGCCAGGTTTTGCTCTGTGACGATTAAAGATGGCTCCAGCTCAGCAAAAAGACGATGCATCCTAGCCCGATACGCCAAACATCCAGTTTCTTCCCCTTTTCCCCTAAAGTACGCCCGCAGTGCGTTTGCATTCATTTCTTGTGACCAACGCATGCGACGTGCTCCACCAGCGGCGGGTGCCGCTTGCTGAGTCCGAGAAGACCCAGCCGACGCCAAGCCTTCTGGTGGGGATGATGGATGCGGAGGGCTGGTAGATGACCGTGCAGCTCCTCGCGCTCGGCTGGCGGCCCGCATGCTGCCGCGTCCAGCGCCAGCTCCAGACGCGCCCCGGCGACCCCCAGGCAGCGGCCCTTTGCGCACTATCTTTTTATCCATCATCCATTATTTGGGCGTCCATTAACGGGAGACGCCCAGGCCCGGCACCGTTTCGTGTGTAGCCATAAGCACAAACGGGCCTCTGCACCCTAAATTCTGCCGCGGCACGGCGCTCACACCTCTCGCAAGGCGCTGACTGACTGCGTTGACGAGCAGTTTTGTCACTTATCTGTTACGTCAGCGGGCGATGGGGTCGTCAATTCCCTACGCCTATCTATCTTCTATCTATCTATCTTATTATTATTATTATTATTATTAACCGCGGTTAACTATGACATCTGGACGTTGAACATCTCAGTCCTTCCCGTGACCATGAGTGCTGTAAAGCTCTCGAAACGTCGGGTAATTAAATAGTTAAATATACGCGATAAATTCCGTTAAAACTTGTATTATTTCAATCTGTAAAATCTTTAGTCGGTATTAGACATTAAACCGCCAATTTGGATAAAAACGGCGAAATTGGTATAAAATTTTGTAAAGGAAATGCTAAGCCATCCAACTGGTTTTGACGAGATTTGGTATTCAGAGAGCTGGAAAGATTAAAAAGGCTAGGCTACCTTTTATCCTCAAAGAGATAACGTGGTATGAATGAATTCCACGCGGACGAAATCTTAATCGTATACTTCTTTAAATTAGTATTTCTTTACATTTTGTCATCTTTTAAACGTGTTTGTCCGTTTAACCAATACCTTTAAACGAGAAATTCTTGTATATATATATATACAACGACTTTCATAAAATTTTGTGTCCAGGGAGGGAGGGAGGGCAATAAATCGATCTAGCTAGGATTTATTTTTAGAAAATGTCTTGTTGTCCGTGTTTTTAGGCAATGAAAAACTGCTACAATATAAGAAGGTAAATTTTGACATTTTGTTAATGATCGTAATAGCTCAAGTGGATATCGCGCGGTCGCGAAATCGTTATGCCTTGGTTCGCGTCCTGTCTTCGGTCCGACTTTTTTCTTTTTTTTTTTCAAGTTCCCTTCTTTTGTGAGAAAATCTATTATTCGAGCCTTTTTTTACTATTTTTTAAAAACACGAAAATTTTAACTAAACTAATTGCATACAATTTTTTAATTAAAACCGAGCAAAGTTTGGTCATCCAGGTACTGTTAGTTAACATCCACAAATTGTAATAGTTTGCTATGAATACAAAACTAACTGAATATAAATGTTGGTCTATTAAAAAGGTACCAACTTCCTTTAATAAATAAACAGTATTTACGGAATAATAAAATTTATTCAAAGTTTGGAATAGTAACATTCATTGAAGGGTTACTAGGCCGTAACAATTCAACCCATCCGTAATCATTAATCAGTCGAGTGTGTATGTCTACTATGAATTTTTAAGTACGGGTCTTCAGGAAAACTGCAAAAATGGTTGGAAATTAAAAATAACGAAAATTAGCAATAGAAGTAAATGTAATAGAAGTAAATTAATACCAATATTGTATATATTTGTAAGCCAACACAAGGCTAGCGCGAAATCAGATGAAAAAGTATGAACATAATATATTAAAATGGGTTTACCCAACGCTTTGTGGGTAGTGAGGTGTGAGGTGAATACTCGTATATAGTATATAGTAATGATACGTAACCAGAAGATCGAAAAAAAACTTTATTGCAAATTTTTTAATGTTATCAGGGAACAATTTTACAATTTGATATTTTTTTTTAAAATTGAGTGTATTCGTAGGTCATTAAATTGATATCTTTCTTTGTATTTTGTCATATCTCTTTAGCTTTTCAATAAACCAAGTACAAATTCAAAAGCGACCAGATTATCGGTAAAATTTTGTTATATCTTTAGTACTTGAAATATCTGTTGTTTTTGACACATCAATATTTCTTTATTTTTGTTTCTGATATTTACAAAATATAAATAGTTTTTATTTACTGTTTGTAGGATATGCCTCCTATATTTAAATTCCAATTAACGCTGTTTTGACACGTAATTATTGCACAATTTGCCTTTTTTTAAATAAGTAACATGCAACGACACTTGTCATGAAAATTGGAAAGGATTGTAAATTCAAAAGACATTGTTGAAATTATAGAGTGGCTTAATAATAATAATTTAGTTATAAATTTAAATAAAACAAAAATTATGCACTTCCACCAACGCCATCAAAACCTAAATATTAACATTTCCTACCAAGGCTTTAATATTGAGGAAGCAGTTATGGCTAAATTCTTGGGTATAATTATTGATAACCAACTCACTTGGAAGCCTCTTAATAAGGATCTATGGAAACGCCTCAGCAAATCTGCATATGCAATTTTTCAACTTTCAAAAAAGGTTAACATTCAGGCTCTTTTGACTGCATACCATGGACAAGTTGCTTCCGTTTTGCGATATGGCATTATTTTCTGGGGACGGTCTTCTGATAGGGAGCTTGTATTTAGGATGCAAAAACGATGTGTAAGATCAATGTGTGGTCTGAAAATAACAGATAGTTGTTTTCCTTATTTTAAATCTTTAAAAATCCTAACACTGCCATCACTGTATGTTTAGGCCTAATTTAACGTTTGGCGGCCTGCGTCGGCGCTCGGGTCGAGCGGGAGGCGAGCTTGACGGCTGAGGCGCGGGGGGTGCGGGCTGGTGCGGCGTCCGGCCGCGCCGGCGTCGGCGTTTTGGGACCACTTGCCGCAGAGCTTGGAACTGAGTAGTTGCGCGTCGTGTTAATAGCTTAGTCGCCCGCTGCCTCTGACGCCTATACTTCGCGAACCTGAGTTGTTTGCAACGCGGCCCGGTGATATTGCATTTTTCACAAATGTCGAGTTGTTGTAACGCGCGTTCGGTTAAATCTTGTTGGAATTTATTTGATTAACCTAAGGATAATTGACTTGACTCCAATTAACAAGTGAGAAACGAGTATAATTTCCGAGACTCTTGAATTTTTGTGACGGACTGCCACTTCGATATAAAGAATAGAGGTGAAGCCTTGGGATCGGCGGTTCTGCAACCAGCGGGAAGTCAGGTTACATAATATAACACAACACAACACAATACAGCACGCACACACTTACACCTGAATCTTCCTAGGGTTGACCCTACTTCGAAGAAATAGGTAAGTTTTGTTTGGTTCCCCTTTTACCGCTAACGTGTAATATTCCACAAGCCATTTAGGCCGACCTCCTGTTACTCGTCGAGTGGAACCCCTGATGGGCCCGGGTCCCACGACCTTGCCCGGGTAACTAGAGGCCGTAACATTTGGTAGCAGTGCGTGGTTTTCCTGATGGGTTTTGAAACCACTCCCAGCTCAATACGTAACATTTTGGTAGGAGTAGCGTAGTCTCCCAGCGCAATACGTAAGTTGGTAGCAAGATAGCGGTTGTAACCACGTGGCTGCTGGTTGTGTTTGTTGCAATACGTAATAATAATTTGTTTTATTCGCTTGTTATTTGTTAGCATAGGATCGGTGTATAGAACCGTGTAGTAATCGTATTTTTTGAGTTTTTTATTTACTTTATCTGGTCGCTTACTTTGTTAAGTGTTAGAATTGAGCCACGCCCGTAAGCCGTGGTGGTAAGAAATTAATTGCGTAGTATAATTTACTGATTGGATAAATAGTATTTTGTATTGTATTATTTTTATTGTGATAATTAAACTAATTGTGTAAAGTAATTTGTACTAAATTTAAATTAAAGTAATTTGTACGGTGATAATCGTACCTTGTAATGATGCCTTCACACCGGTCACCGACGCTTCGCTTACAAGCGGAACTGCGCTGGGCTGCGAATGCTCACAGCTTGATAGGGAGACCAGATAGAATCCATAGCTTGGAGAAGCGGCTCGAGCAAGTCATGGCCCGAAGGGCCGTAGTGGAGGAGGCATGCTCCGAGATTATGGCTTCGGGAGCGGAACAGGGAGTCCTAGACTCCTGTCTTTCCGACTATGAGCAATTTTTTGCTCTCACGGATGACCTGATTGAGGCAGGGGCCAAGCAGGCTAGTGACGCGCGTGAAGCTCGGCTGGGTGTCCTGCTCGAGTCCCCTCGGAAGCAGCCCACTCACCCGGAGCTGTTGGGACGACTTCCCACTCTGGACCTGCCAAGGTTCTCCGGGGTCCTCTCTGAGTGGTTAACGTTTGTGGGACTTTTTGACAGCCTGGTGGATGCCCGGAGGGATTTAACACCAAGCCAGAAGATGGCGTATCTCCTGGCCTCATTAGAGGGGGGAGGCCTTGGGCGTCGTCGGCCATTTGAAGGTGTCGGACGACGCCTACCTGAACGCTCGGGACCTCCTGGCCGGAAGGTATGCCAACGTACGGCGAATTGCGGACGAGCACGTCAAACTCCTGTTGAACCTCCCGCTGCTAAAGGACCGGGCCCGACTACGACCGGACATCGTAAATCCGGTCTTGGTGGCCTGCAACTCGTTGAGACGGCTGGATTTGCCGGTGGACGAATGGTCCTTTTTGTTGCTCCATATTGTGCTGTCCCGCCTACCTCTCGATCTTCGACTCCATTTTGAGGAGAGGTACGGCGGAGACGGCGCCTCCTATATTCCTCCCTTTAGTGATCTGCTGCGGTTCTTGGAGGAGCAGTGCCGGCAGATCGAAAACGCAGCGGGCACCGCCGAAGATCTACGGACTGCTAACCGAACCGTGACCAGGGAAAGGCGAAACCCCCGGCCAAGTCGTTGTCAACCCCCTCAGACCGAGTGGTGCTCCTGCGGGGAGGGCGCCCCCTCCTATCATCTTATAGTGGCCTAGTGGCCAGGAAGGCGCCCCCCTGCTCCTATTGTAGAGCAGCAGAACACCGGGTGACGTCGTGCCCTAAGTTATTAGGCAAGCCTGCCTCAGCGAGACGAACCATCGCCAGGGAGCGCCGCTGGTGCTATTCATGTTTAGAAAGGCACCTCCAACGAGACTGCCCGCACCAGCGGCCCTGTCCGCACTGCCAGGGCAAGCACCACGCCGTTTTGTGCCTGGGCGCGAACGGCTCTTTCTCTCGGGGCTCTGCCGGGCCCTCATCCCCCACGGGCGGGGGCGCCCAGCCACCCCCTCTGACAGGTGACGCTCGTCGCTCTCCTACCGACGACCCTGCCCCTGGGTTTGGAGGGGGGTTCCTCTTACGACCAGTCGGGGGGTCGTTCCCCCAGGGGCGGGGGGTTCGTCACCACCCCTCGGAGGGTCGAGAGGGACTTCACGGCCACTCAGCGGTCAGCGAGATCCTTCTCACCCCCATTAGCAGAGAGGCCGCGACTGGAGTACCACCCCCCCCCCTTTTGGTCGGTCCCGCTACTACGGGCTCCCTGCGACCTCGAAGCTGTCCAGGGCCTCCAGGCCAAGGTTCCCAGAAGCCCCCCCGGGTCGGCCCGTTCTGCGAATTTCTTCCACGGGCCAGTGAGATGCCGCCGGAATTCCGCTTTCCGGACCCCCCGGCTTGAGTGCCGGTCCGACGAAGGCAGCTCCAGCTAGGGAAACTGCCGCCCTAGCTCCCACCACGGCCGCCTTCACTGATCCTTTAAGCCGTCCGCAGTCCACCTGTCAAACTGTTCTATTGCCGACGGCCGCCGTGAAGGTGTACAACCCGAGTGGCGACTGCTTAACTGTTCGCGCTCTATTGGATTCAGGTTCACAACGCTGTGTGGCCTCCACTCGGTTGGTGGGAAGACTAGGGCTCCCCCTGGAGCTCTAAATCATGTCCAATGGTAGGTATTGGAGGTGCAGAGCCTCCTGCTCCTAGGGGACAAGCAAGGCTGGTGTTTGGTCCTGCAAGCGAACACCTCCACATCTTAGTTAAGGTAAATGTCCTCGATGATATTGTAGGCTTTCTCCCTAATGCCCGTATAAATGATAGCGCGGTTTGTTGTACGTCTGGCTTGAGACCGGCAGACCCTCAATGGTCCCAACCTGGGCCTATAGATTTGTTGCTGGGGGCCGACGTGCTGGGGTTCATCCTGTTAGGCGAGATACGAGCCCTACAGCCCGATGGCTTGTCAGCCGTGTCCACTGTATTTGGGCACAGTTTCTTTGGACCGGTTCTGTGGTCTCCACCGCATCAGGCAGCCGACCCGCTCCCTGTGGCGGGCGTGTCTCTTTCGGACGTCGTCCAGCGGTTCTGGGAAATTGAGGAGCCGCCACACGCGCCTCGAGTCAACCCTCTGGACCGTGAGTGCGAGTTGTTCT
Source organism: Parnassius apollo (assembly GCA_907164705.1). NCBI lineage: Eukaryota > Metazoa > Arthropoda > Insecta > Lepidoptera > Papilionidae > Parnassius > Parnassius apollo. The sequence goes on along the minus strand of CAJQZP010000430.1, from coordinate 10,063 downwards.
ACCAGAACAATACCGGCCGCCGTGTCGACGGTCGCTTTGTCACCCGCTTACCCTTTCTTGACTCACGGCCTCCTTTTGGGCCAATCTCGGACCATGGCCGAAAAGAGGTTGCTTTCTATGGAGCGCCGTATGCGTCGCGACACAGCCTTTCGCGACAAGTATGTCGAGTTCATGCGCGAATATCAAGAGCTGGGTCACATGTCACCTTCTCATTTCGACTGGCGATCACATGAACACTACTTCCTCCCCCACCACGCGGTTTTGAAGTCCCCTGGGAGTAAGATTCGGGTGGTTTTCGACGGCTCCGCCCCCTCGTCCAATGGGGTGTCCCTGAACCAGTGTCTCCACTCTGGTCCTAAATTGATCAAGGACGTATCCGACATTTTGACCCACTTCCGTCGGCATCAAGTTGTTTTTGTAGCCGACATTCGGATGATGTTTCGACAATCAGTGGTCCACCGTGATGACCGTCGATATCAGCTGATCCTGTGGCGCGAGAAGCCCAGCGATCCGATACAAGTGTTCGAGTTGAACACCACCACCTATGGACTCCGATCCAGCCCGTATGTCGCTATGCGAACCCTCCTCGAACTCGCTGAGAGAGAGCGCCTAAGATACGCTCGGGGGGCTTCTATTTTGGAGACCTCGGTCTACATGGACGATATTTGTACGGGTGCCTCCACCGTCGAGGAGGCTCTCGTATTGCGAGACGAATTGATTGCCATCCTGAAGTCGGGAGGTTATGAGCTGCGCAAATGGTTGTCGAACTCCCCTCATATTTTGAAGGACCTCCCTGGAGAGGATCAACAAGACCCTCATCTATTCGAGCACCCTGACAATCCTAATTTGTTGACTGTGCTTGGCATTCAATATCAGCCTGTTCAGGATACCTTCACGTATCGAGTCAAGCTCGATCCCCCCCCTAAATCATGGACCAAGCGCTCTGTGTTGTCAACTGTAGCTCGCACCTTCGATCCTAATGGTTGGATTACTCCGGTCATCTTTTTGGCTAAGTGTTTCCTTCAAAAACTCTGGATATCCGGGTTGGGCTGGGACGATCCTATAAGCGGTGCTCTCTTGCGAGAGTGGCTCTCAATTGTGTCCTCCCTTCCAGACATCGACCGGGTCTCCATGTCAAGGTGCTTCCTCCCTCCAGGGAAATGCAGGGTTACCCTGCACGGATTTTGCGACGCCTCTGAGAAGGGTTATGCTGCTGTTGTATATTTGCGGACGGTGAGCTCTTCTGGCCATACTTCCGTCCATCTCGTACTTGCTAAAAGCAAAGTGGCTCCCATTAGGTCCCGCTTAACTATTCCTAAGTTGGAACTGTCTGGAGCTGCTCTTCTCACGCGACTGCTCAACCACGTTCACTCCTCCTTGAAGTCGGTAATCGACATTACGGACGTCTACGCTTGGTCGGACAGTGAGATAGTACTTTGTTGGCTCCGAGCGGCACCTCACAATCTTGAGGTCTTCGTGTCGAATCGCGTGTCCCAAATCCAGAATTCTGCCACTTGTCTAACGTGGAGACATGTCCCAGGGGAGTTGAATCCAGCAGACTGTGCTTCTCGTGGCTGTGAAGCCTCCTACTTGGTTGATCACCCGCTGTGGTGGGGGCCCGGCTGGTTAACTGAGTCTCAGGCGTTCTGGCCCCAGAACAAATACTCTGAACCAATTGAATTGCCTGGCCTACGAGCCCGAGTAGGAGTGGTCAAGGATAAGCCCACTCGTGATCTCTCCTTACTAGAACGGTACAGCTCTCTCGACAAGCTCTTGGGAGTAACTGCTTGGTTGCGTCGATTTGTCCGCAACTCGAGAGACCCATCTAACCGAATATCTGATTCCGCCTTGTCCCCTAGCGAGCGGCGCGAAGCCTTGATGCATTGGACCCGTATGATCCAAGCGGAGCATTTCGAGCTCGTGATTGATACCTTGAAGCGGGGCTTAGTTGTCAAGGGTGCGCTGGCCCGCCTGAACCTCTTCCTGGATGACTCGGGGATGCTTCGCGTGGGCGGACGTTTGAAAAATTCTCAACTGCCGTACGAGGCTCGACACCCTCTACTGCTCCCCAAGGACGGCGCCTTTGTTCGGTTGCTGGTAACTCACTACCATGTTCAGAATGCCCACGCTGGGTGCAACGCTCTTTCGGCCATTTTGCAGCGGGAGTTTTGGATTTTGGCGGGTCGACGCGCCATTCGGAGCGTCATCTTTAAGTGCATATCTTGTTATAAGTTGAAGGCCCCCATATCACAGCCGATGATGGGCGACTTACCACCCGACCGCGTCAGGGCCATCCGACCATTCGCGGGAGTCGGAACTGACTTCGCTGGCCCCTTCCTCGTCAAGTCCTCTAACCTTCGTAACGCGCGTGCTCATAAGGCCTATCTGTGCGTTTTCGTGTGCCTCTCCACTAAGGCTGTTCACTTAGAACTTGTAAGTGCCCTTAGCACGGAGGCTTTTTTGTCCACACTGGGTCGCTTCGTATCGCGTCGCGGTTTACCGGACCTGATCCGGTCGGATTGCGGAACGAATTATAAGGGTACTGATAGGTATTTGAAGGAGGTCGTTGAATTTCTGTCTAGCAACAGGACCTATTTAACTACTGCGATGTCCAAGAAGGGCATCCAGTGGAAATTCGACCCTCCGGCTTGCCCACACTGGGGTGGTATTTTTGAGGCGGTGGTGAAGGTTGCAAAGACGCATCTCCGTCGCGTTATTGGCGAAACTATTTTGACATTTGAAGAGCTTGCTACTGTATTCTGTAAAATTGAAGCAGTCCTCAACTCTCGGTCCCTCTGTCCTCTCTCGTCCGATCCGAATGATTTAGAGGTTCTAACCCCTGGCCACTTCCTGATAGGCCAGCCGCTTAACGCCCTGCCCGAGTACCCCTTCCGGGAAATAATCTCTTCGCGGTTGAGCAGATTTGACATGCTGCAACAAATAACTCAGAGTTTTTGGCACCGATGGTCTCTGGAGTACCTACATCTTTTGCAGCAGCGCGTTAAGTGGTCTGACAAGACGGACCCCCCTCGGGTTGGAGACCTCGTGTTAGTTAAAGAACCTAACGCCTCGCCCTTGTATTGGCGCCGTGGGCGCATTGTCAAGTTGTCGTATGGACCGGATGGGATCCCTAGGGTGGCCGAGGTTTTGGTTGGAGATTCGGTTTTGCAACGTGCCGTCTCTACCCTATCCCGCTTGCCAATTTACTCGCGGACCTAGATCCTCATGTCCGGGACGGGGGCTTGTTTAGGCCTAATTTAACGTTTGGCGGCCTGCGTCGGCGCTCGGGTCGAGCGGGAGGCGAGCCTGACGGCTGAGGCGCGGGGGGTGCGGGCTGGTGCGGCGTCCGGCCGCGCCGGCGTCGGCGTTTTGGGACCACTTGCCGCAGAGCTTGGAACTGAGTAGTTGCGCGTCGTGTTAATAGCTTAGTCGCCCGCTGCCTCTGACGCCTATACTTCGCGAACCTGAGTTGTTTGCAACGCGGCCCGGTGATATTGCATTTTTCACAAATGTCGAGTTGTTGTAACGCGCGTTCGGTTAAATCTTGTTGGAATTTATTTGATTAACCTAAGGATAATTGACTTGACTCCAATTAACAAGTGAGAAACGAGTATAATTTCCGAGACTCTTAAATTTTTGTGACGGACTGCCACTTCGATATAAAGAATAGAGGTGAAGCCTTGGGATCGGCGGTTCTGCAACCAGCGGGAAGTCAGGTTACATAATATAACACAACACAACACAATCCAGCACGCACACACTTACACCTGAATCTTCCTAGGGTTGACCCTACTTCGAAGAAATAGGTAAGTTTTGTTTGGTTCCCTTTTTACCGCTAACGTGTAATATTCCACAAGCCATTTAGGCCGACCTCCTGTTACTCGTCGAGTGGAACCCCTGATGGGCCCGGGTCCCACGAACTTGCCCGGGTAACTAGAGGCCGTAACACTGTATATTCTGGAATCAGCAATTTTTGTAAAAAAAGTATCCATTTCTTTTTCAAAAATTATTTATTTATTTATTTATTTACACTTTATTGCACCTTAATAAAAAGGATTACAAAGGGCGGACTTAATGCCATTAGGCATTCTCTCCCAGTCAACCCGGGACGTGTGGAAATTATGTGATAGGTGACAAAATAAAATGAACAATAGAGTAAAACAAGGAAAAAAACTACTGATAAACTTAAAAACAAACTAATATTATATATACAAATACAATAAACTTATATACTCCAAAATATAATACAGATAATATATAATATATACATACATATTCATAGATACATAAATATATACATATTTAAATACAAATAGATATATAATATAAACCTATAAATAAAATAACAACAAAGGTAACCAAAATTAACCATATTAACTATCATCTAATATATTCATAAAATGCTTATGTACCAATCTTTTAAAGGCAGTCTTATTAGATGTTTTTCTGACGTCATCGGGCAAGGAGTTCCAGAGCAGTGCAGCCTGAATTGTGAAGGATTTACCAACAAAATCAGTAAAATGTAGAGGGATACTTAGTTTATTATTATATGAGGAACGCAGAGTTCTATCATGCGTTAGGGAAATATATTGAAATTTCTCCTTGAGATAAGAAGGAGTGGATGGATCATTTAAGATAGAGAAGAGAACAAGCAAAATTCTAGAGTCACGCCTCTGTTTAATAGTGAGCCATTTTAGGCGAGAGCGATAGTGAGAAATATGATCAAATTTACGGAGATTGAAAATGTATCTGACGCAATTGTTGAGAAGGCGCTCTAGCTTGTTGAGAAGATTTTGTTTTAAATCCGGGTAACACACGTCTGCATAATCAATGATTATAGTATAAGTAACTGTACAAGCATAATTTTAGTCTTAAAAGGGAGAAAAATTTTCAATCGATAAAGAGAACGTAAAGAACCAGAGACTTTACGACATGTTTCGGAGATATGAACCCCCAAGGACAAAGTACTATCAATATGGAGACCAAGATTTTTAACTGAGGGAGAGAACGGTATCAGACGATCATTATAATAGACGGGAGGTAGACTAGCGAAATCTATTTTAGCAAGCATCCTTGAGCTACCCACAATCACCGCTTGGCATTTCGTAGGGTTGACAGACACTCCAAAGCGCATAGACCAATCATAGACTGACTTGAGATTTGAATTCAATTTGTTAATCGCATAATGGATGTCAGAAATGTCAGACTGTACATAAATTTGTAGGTCATCAGCATACAAATGATACGAACAATCAATATTAGATGTGATGGAATTAATAAAAATAGAGAAGATTAATGGAGAAAGTATACCGCCTTGCGGTACGCCAGAAATCAGGTCAACTCACTATGAAGTCATTTGCTCCACGTGGACAGACTGTTGACGTCCGCGAAGATAAGATGAGAACCATTCCAGGACTGACGGTGCAAACCTAGAAAGGATAGCAAGAAAGATATCATGGTCAAACGTGTTAAAAGCATTAGAAAAGTCAACGAGCACCACAACTGTAACTTTCTTGTTTTCCATTCCTTCTCTAATATCTTCAGTTATTTTAAGTAAGGCAGTTGTAGTGCTGTGACCAGGATGAAACCCGGACTGAAAAGTACTCAGCAGGTTATGTTTATATATGAAATTGGAAATTTGCTTACGAACACAGGCTTCCAAAACTTTAGATAGGAAAGGTAAAACTGATATGGGATGTAAGTGATTGGGAAGTGTGGGATTGGATACTTTAAGAAGGGGTCTAACGAAAGCATTTTTCCACTGACTCGAAACTGACCCGAGTCAAGCGAAAAATTAACAATATGTGTGATTGCGGAGATAATGTGTTCTAGAATATTAACAATCATGGCTCTGCTAATATCATCGCAACCGACAGCCTTGGATTTTATCGACAGAAGGATCTTTCTGATTTCATCCTGATCTACAGGGTTAAAAAGAAAGACTGGTATGTGTGGAGACGGAATTGAGGTTATGTAAGCGACTGTTTGGGATCGGATTGAAAGGTCCAACGCAGAAGCAGAAGCAAAATGAAGATTTAAAGCATCGTGAGAAAGCGATAAACCACAATCCAAAGAGGGTGTTTTGCCCACACCTAGAGAACTAAGAAATTTCCACACATCAGCTGGCGAAGAATTACTTATATTGCTATGGATAAATCGGCGTTTTGCAGAACGTACCATCTGATTGCATCTGTTTCTGGCCTTCTTAAAAGGCAACCAGTTTTCCTTAGATCTGCTCCTCTTGAACCGGGTAAATGCTCGATTTCGCCTAGTCATTGCCTTCCGTACCTCTTCAGTCATCCAGGGAGCTGGTGGCCGTCGTAGTTTCACTTTACGTACAGGAGCATGGTTATCATACAAAACATGAATTATGTTATTGAAAATAGTTACTTTATCATGTACTGCTGATGTAGTTGCTAATGGCGTAAAATCTATAAGCGATGCGTCTTTCAAAAGCTTATCCATATTAATTCTACTAAAATTACGTAGGAATAGTACAGTAGGTCGATATTTGGGAGGTTTAAGATTGTATGATACATAAATAAGATCATGGCGGGAAAATCCCGGCGCTTCAAGTTACCCATATGACACCACCCTGGCAGAGGAGTCAGTTATAATGAGATCAATCAGAGAGTCATCAGTGTCAATATTATGATGAGTTGCCTTTAAAGGAAGAATGTTGAGATTGACAGACTCAATGATTTTACGAAGCTTTTGAGACCAGACTGAATTTTTCAGTAAATCCGTGTTGAAATCTCCCATGATTATGCAGTGGGTGTACTCAGAACCAATGTTATTGAGAGCCTCTTCTAAATTGGCGAAGTAATCAGTGGAAGGAGGACAATACACTGCTCCAAGAATCATCCTTGAGCCCTTAACATCAAGTTCTATAAAAAGAAATTCTGCGGAAGCAGTGTAAGGAGAAGGGGATGCTAATATGATTTTGTAAGAAATAGTAGCGTGGAGATATATTGCAACTCCACCTCCTCCTTTATCTATACGATCATTCCTAATCAGCACAAACCCAGGAAGAGGATACAATGCCGAATTTAAAGACGGTTTCAACCAAGTTTCTGAAACTAAGATAGCATGTATATTGTTGTTAGAGAACGATGATTCTACCTCAGAAAAGTGGCTGGGAATACTTTGTGCGTTAATATGGCAAACATTTAACGTTATATCAAAAAAGTGAAAAATGCCATTCAATTGGCTACTTGAAGAGGGCACACTATAATTCGTCTGATCGTCAAAAGATTCAAAAGAACTCTCTGACTCAATAGAATAAAAAGAGTCAGAGTCAGACATGATAAGTTAAAAGCATAATATACCCAATATAAAAATAAATAAAATAAAAATATATAAAAAATACGATATGAAATAAAAATATTTATCAATAATATTTATAACCAAAATACTACCAAGATATAAAAAAAACAATGACTTAAATAATAATAAATCATTAAACATCATCCCACCAGTTAACTGTTTACATAATATAATCAGTACTAAATAACAAAAAAAAAAACAATTGTACTGAACTGTCAATTAAAAAAGAAACAAAAACATAAGTAATTAAATAGCGAGCCAACACAGTGACTCAATTATAAACAAAAATAACATAAATATTAAAATAAGACAACTAAATATTTTAATAGCAGGGCACTACAGAATTAATCGAAAAATTAGCAATAAAAATCAGCTTAATCTCAAGATTTTGAAAGCCAATTAGTTAAAAACATCCAGAAAATTTAAATCTAACAAGAGTACATAATTCAGCTGTGTGGAAAAAGGATCTGTGCCCATGTTACCATTACTGTGTTGACAGTAAAAGTTGTTATCTATGGTCAACAGTCTTTGCCTTGCCTTTGCAACTGTCTATGCCTAGCTCTAGCATCTACAGACTACAATAACATTTATCTATGATATTTGGTTACATTTTAACACTTTACATGATAAAAATTATAAACACAAACTAATTTACTAAAGTTTACAAATATAATTAAAGTTATTACAGTATAAAAATAAAATAATAAATTAGCTAATAATCAACATAAAACTATTGGAATATTAATAAAGAAATACTAAAGACAAGTTATAGCAAATTAGTTACATACAATTGGACTACAATCGATTTATATTCTTGTCTAATGCTGCTGGTTAATAAAACTAAAAATAGTTATTATGTTACCAGACAAAGTAAACTATAAGAGAAGGAAAAAATACGAAAGGAGATAAACATAACCAAAATATGATAACAAGAATAACAAGGATATCTTATCTATAATTAGAAAGAATCCAATGCGCACCCAATACGTTAATAGGTTATGTAACATAAAATGTGAAACATCACTTATGAAAAAAAGTTTTTTTTGGTATTGCCCCACGAATCTATAATAAACTACCTGATACAATAAAAAATATGAACTCATTTAAATTTAAGAAAGAGCTTAATGAATTATTAATAGACAAATGTTACTATAAAATTGACGAATTTTTGAATGATAATTTTGACTTATTGTATTAACTTTAAATTATATCGCCTAATTATATTATTGTGTTATTGTTATCTATTTAATTTTATCAATGTAGAATCTTAATTGTTGTTACAATTTCATTAATTTTTATTCTATTTTATTTTATTGCATGATTCTCATACGAACAAATCAATCAAATCAAATCAAATAATTTATTCAGTATCAGAGTTTATACATACCTACCTACCTATATTTGACAAATAAACTATTCTGATTCTGATTGTTGACACTTATCCTATACCTTTAAATGAGCAATTCTTGTATATATATATATATATATATATATATATATATATATATATATATATATATATATATATATATATATATATATATATATATATATATATATATATATATATATATATATATATATATATATATATATATATATAATCGGAATCTCGGAAACGGCTCCAACGATTTTCATAAAATTTTGTGTGCAGGGAGTTTCGGGGTCAATATATCGATCTAGCTAGGATTTATTTTTAGAAAATGTCTTTTTGTCCGTGTTTTTAGGCAATGAAAAACTGCTACAATATCGTTGGAATAAGAAGGTAAATTTTGATTACAAATAGCTCAATTGGTATATTGGGCGGTCACAAAATCGTAATACCATGGTTCGAGCCCAGACCGACAGACCGAATTTTTTAAATTTTTTTTCAAGTTCCTTTCTTTTTTGAGAAAATCTATTTTTTCAAGCCCTTTTTTTATTATTTTTTAAAAACACGAAAATTTAAATTAAACTAATTGCACTCATGATTTTTTATTCAAATAATCAGTTCAGTTTTTTCTATTATGTCGCTAAGATCAAAAAATATTATTCGTATTTCATCAGTATGTAATTCGTATCTAAACATAATTTCCAAAACACACGAATTAAAAAAAAAACCGAGCGAAAAATACCGAGCAAAGCTCAATCAACCGGGTACTAGTTGTAAATTGATATGTTAGTGACATGTTGGTGGCTACACGAGTTTCGCACACTACCCCGTTCTATTATGTATGTATTATAGTTTCCTATGGTTGTGCTAACGTGTATAAAATAATCATATATCTGTACAAATAATATCATGTTGTATAAAATGTATATGTATATTACGTCGTGGAGCCATACTTCAACTATATTAGCAGTATAGTTGTAGCAGGAATGGGTTTGCTCGACCGGGGAATGATTATGCACAGAATAGCAGCGTAAAATAACAGCTTAACGCTTCTATGTTTCGTATTATGAGTATAGAACTGGAGACCCTTTTTACTAGAAACGAGGTGTGAGGTGATCTGAGTCCTTATGGGTGAAAACGCATCTGTATTTTGATTCGTAATCGAGGTTTGATGTAAATATGTATAGACGACAGTCACAGTAACCACTTACCATCAAGTGGATTGTGTGCTTATTGGTCACCCTTATCGCATAAAAAAGAATAAAAATACAAAACCTGTGCCTACATATTACCCGTGAGTTTTACGTCAAGGCTTCGTGCATCAATAAAATTTCTCGCCGCTTTGGTCCGCGTCCAAGCGTTTCA
>CAJQZP010000429.1:0-32071 GCA_907164705.1 Parnassius apollo | reverse complement strand
TCCGCGTTGCTCGCGTACTGTAAAATTTATGACGGGTGTTTTAAAGAATCGAAAACCTCATATATCAAATAATATGGATGGAACATTGCCACTTCAACTTCTCGAATATTCTGTTCCGTTGAGCTACGCCGGTTGCTATGGTTCTACTGCGAATAATCCTTTTATGTAAACCATCATTCATCAGGGAATAGCCGAGCGCTACTCTTGACTATGCGCGGCCATTCCAAGCATATCTTAGAATAAAAAAATTAAAAAACGTAGCTCTCTTTATCGTTTAACTTTAGAGTAGGCCTTGCTTGGTTTGTTTGTTTTGTGCTTGGTTTGTACGTTTCCTCTCTCCTTTTTTCTTTTTAAGCTCTTCTTCCTAAAATCCTATGCGACACTAGTTTTATAAAAGCTTTTTTACGTAGTAGAATATGCTGCAGCTATATTAGCAGTCTATACTGCTATATATAGCTATATGCTATATATACTGCTATGTATAGCTGCAGCATAGTCTCGCACCATACGAAACACAGCAGCGTTACGCTGCTATTTTATGCTGGTATTCTGTGAGAGCGTGGTGCTTCCTCGATGGAGCGCACCCAATTTGTGCTACAAATAGTTTTAGCAGGATCTTTTTTACTGGAAGCGAGGTATTCCATCTTAGTCCTCATGAGTGACAACGCGTCCGCATTTTGATTCGTAATCGAGGATATAATGTCTACGGGCTGCAGCAACCACTTATCATCAGGTGGACTGTGTGCTCGTTTGTCACCATTACCCTTAAAAAAACGCATATGTCGTGGATCTTCCTTTTCTGAAAGCCAATTAATAGTTCTTTAAAATGTTATTTGAATTAAAATGAGCAACAAGTGTGCTGAAATGATTTTTTAAATACTTTGTTTAGGCTGTGATCACGCTTATTTTATTTGTCGCTATTGGTTGTGTTTGTTTACTGTCTGATTTAAATATATAGACGATATTACTATGACTCATTTGATTTGAAAAAACCAGAGTCAACTTTGAGCTTTGATATATTAAAATCGTGGCCAATATTTGGCTTGATACTACTACTTCATAGATATGCAGTTTTCTTTTTGCTTAGGTTCCTAGAATGTTGAACCTCTATATGAAATAAATATTAGTATTTGTGAAAAGTTTGTAAATGTACAAAGCTTTCCTGGCGTTCGTTTTTTCAATTTGAAATTATTTAATCTAATTTCGTGAGAGGGAATTTCATTAACATAGTTAAGTCGCGGCGGCAATCTTGCTATATTATAATGTTAAATCCGGTTCGCGAGAACTTTTGTGAAATATATTTTAATTTATGTTATAATATATTTACATTTATTGCATATTGACATAACATTTGAGACGAATGTTCAAAGTTGTATGCCTAGAAATCGCAATATTTGCGTTAAAAATACTTCTACGTACTGTACCACAGCTTAAGCGGTTTTTTCACTAAGCAGGAGTAGTATTCCCACTGTTATGTTTCGATTTAAAAGAAAGAAGAGATGCTAAGCGTATAAAAGGTGTGGAGCATTCCATTCCTTTTGTACACTATGAGAGCCAGTATAACTACAGACTGCGATGCATTGCATCTTTGTCCTTAGGCATTCACTAGAAACGAGATATTATTTTATTTATTTATTTATTTCAATCAACAAGGATCATAGGGTAAAATAACATTCATTAACATCTATTCTAATACTAAAATTATAAATCATTACTAATATTAATTATATCAAATGCGTAAGTATTAATAATAATATCGAAAATAAAATAATAATTTAATAACAATAATACAATAACATAATCGATTTCATCGTTACATACACCATATACGATTTAATTATATATCACCAAAACCACCAACAAAACTTACCATAATGATATGATATAATAATTTTTGTTAAAAATACAAAGAAAAAGTCTTAAATATATGTTGGTAAAATTAGGTAATAAATTAGTTCATATACCTGGGGTGTCTGTCCGAGGCAATGTGTTCATGGACATGAACCCAGTGCCTCAAAAAAGCACACTCGGGTTTCTCATTAATTACGTTAAGAATGCTGTTGGCGCTCCCACGAACCCTGTGCATCAGTGACGCAGTTCTTTTGCGAATAAGTGTTGAAAAATTGTCTACGTGGGCGTCAACAAACATACCTGATGCACTACAGTAACGTGGGAGCCCCAGCAACAATCTAAAAGCGTTATTATATTATGTACGTAGGGTGTTGCATGTCCGCCGCGTATATCTGACCCATAAGGCACACGTATAGATGGATTGGCAATAGGTCTTAAATAAATAAAAATTTTACCTCAGCTGTACAGCGTGAGAACGGGCCAGCATATTGCAGCGGACAGCCAGCGCCCTCCTTTATCTGTCAATGTCTTAATCATCTTTTAAATCTTCGGTAACAACATGGCCTAGATACTTAAATTCAGTTACTCGTTTAAGTGCAACACCCCCTAAAGTTACAGGGGGTACGAAATTTGGTTTCTTCGTGCCCACCTTAAACATCATGAGCTCACTCTTCGTAACATTATATTTTAGACCTTGGGCTTCTGCATAAACCTCACATATGAACAAAAGCCGTCTGAGTGCACTGACTGACGGGATAAGAAGCACCATGTCGTCTGCGTAACTGATGTTTTTCATGCAGAGTCCATCAATAGAGCAGCCGACACGTGCACTCCTGAGTCTATCAATCAGTTCATTTATATATAAATTAAAAAGCGTAGTTAAGGTTAATCCCGCTTGTCTCACACCACATTCCAAACTGTGATCGTCTGACAGTGCACTAGACCACCTTACCTGATTAATTTGATGACCGTACCAATAGCTAAAAATACTAATATACGAGACGGGTAGACCAGCCTTTCGCAATTTATCCCACAGAATGTCATACCTGGCAAGGTCGAAAGCCTTTGAAAGATCCAGGAAGGCTGCGTACACTGGCGTATTCCTTACAGTATTACACACTCATTTAATAGATTTGGTCTAAAACCAAATTGTGCATGGTTTAACTTAATATGTACTTTTAACTGTCTCTCAAGTATACTGTCAAGTATCTTAGTCGCAGTTGTCGCTTACAAAATGGGCCGATATTTGCACATATCTGAAATATCTCCGGTTTTGTTTTTCAAAATCGGAACTACGACCGTTCTCATCAGCTTTTCCGCCAAATACGTGTGCCTCATACATAGGGTGAACAAGAGCGCCAGTAGTCTAGGTAAGTGCGGACCAGCGAACTGAAAGTGCTCGATGCTAAGGCAATCGTGACCAGGCGACTTTCCTCCAGTCATGCCATTTATCAAAACAGCGATGTCCCTGGCGGTGATGCGATCGGGCACATGAGTTGATGCACCAGTGAACCTCAGCATCGACTTTAACATGTGACTGTAAAGAAGACTGAACACGAAACTGACTCTTAAAAGGATTGGCTACCTTGGCTGGTTCATTTACACCCCCAACGCTCACCGGGGTACCTGCTCTAGGACTCAACTGCTTAGTATGCTTCCAAAATCCACGAAAATCTTTATTCCTATGTTAGTTTATTCATCTTGATCTGGTCTTGATTATTTTGACAAAACTTAAGTTTTCATTTAAATACTCTTTTAGATTCCATCATATCATTATAAATATATCCACCACGTGGTTTCCCATGCCAAATCCAATTTAGAAAATATCGCAACACTGACTTAGTTCATACGGGAAATCGATTTCTCTTAATTTGTCGTTACAATATTTGCTACATATGTCAATTTGGATTAAATTACGCTCACCCCATGTTACTTTATTGATTATATATTACTGAACCGACAGTGGCCTACGCCTAACCATTGTAAGATCACCACTGCACCTCTAATGGGAAATGGTATGACCAATAAACGTCATTATGAATTTTAATTGTAACTACAGATTTCCATGCAGCCTGAGTTGTTAAACAGTGGTCAAGCCAGCTACAACTACTATATATATCACCCATAAAGGTATAAGAACGCGAGTCAATTCCTAGCTTCATTATATCAACTGACAACCAATTTTGTTCTAGACAAAATTTTAACATTTCCTTACCAAACAATGTACCTGGGTGCGCATTAAAGTCTCCTAACACATACATAGTTTCAATATTCTCATTATGTACTATTGCAGATATTTCACTTAAACAATCAACAAATTCTACGAGATTATATAGCTCGATCGTAGGCATATACACATTAAAAAATAAAATGAACCGATCCGAAACGCATACTTTAATAGCAATAATACGCTCACTCATACACGGAAATACAGTTACAAAGTCAAACACGTTGTTTTTCCATAGTAAGCCGACACCGTTTTTTTTTATATAAGATTTTATATAAGATATTATAATGCCATCTCTAGATAATAAAATTATATTAACTGTAAAAAGTTTAATCTTCCGCTTCGATTCAAAAATAAATACTCTACGTTCGCTACGACGAGATTGAAATTAAATATCTTTACGTGCACGGAACAGAATTGTACATACTGAAATTGTACCAGAAATATGTTTGTAACAGTCTGTCAGGAGCTTTATTTTATCGCCCTTGTTCTATTCTAAACTTTTACAATTAGTAAAAAAATGAGGTTTACATAATTGGCCAAGAAACACCGTTTTTTAACCGTAACTTAAACACAAATGTATAACTGCAACGTAAACGGAAGCTACGTAGCATAATATGCAGGCAGCAATAAAATTTAAGAAATAAATTTCTCGTTTCTCGTATTTCCTTGAATATAACATAAGCACGCTTATATCATAAAGTATTTCTGTAGATTTTCAGGAGTTAATTTAATTGCTTTTATTTTAATTTTATGCTAGATAAAATTTAAATATTAAAAAACCTAACATTAAAGAATGTAATATACTGAACAAAATCAAACTAAACGTAATAATCTAAAAGTTTTAAAACAAAAACGACACGTTTTCACTATGAGCTATGATGATCTTTGTAAAGCTACAAGGTCGTAGTCATAAAACTATTTATAGGATAGAATACTTTTTATACAATATAAATTAAATTGCAAGATTACTTATTTATAAGTCATTAATGATTTTACCACTGATTCTGGAAGAATCTCCGTCCTGGGAAACCCCAAAAAACCAAGCGGTACTATTTTTTAAAATAACCATTTTTAATAATATAACATGTCGTAAAATTAAATATGAAAACATTTAGAAACAGCACGGTAGCGATCACTTCATTCTCAGAGGTTATTATCAATATTGTACTCTTTTGTAAATAGTATAATATCCCATGTTGATAAACTTTTGCTTCAATAAAATTTTAAGATTCTTGATGGATAAAATCTGCATATTTTCTGGGATTGTTGTAAAACTATATAATTGCGTTCACACTTCTCCATGAAGGATTTGCTAATTCTTTAAAGTCAAGGAACTGGTATCACTTGCTTGTGCTTATTCCTAGTAGTATACCAAATATTATTCTGAAGATACAGAAGTAGTTAAAAAAGGGATCAATAAGATACCTATATAGCTTTCATAGGTACATACACATAATATATGAGGCCAGCCGATAAAAGCTTGTCATTTTTTTTTAAATTTATTTATGTACACACAATATATAAACAACAATACAGTGACTTCGTACAAAGGTTCTACATATTACATAATTTACTGAAATATCTTCCAGTAGACCCATTCAAAAAATATGTTAAAAACTGCTGACTTAATTCGAAATGAGTATGTGGCTCACTTGATAGTGAATGTCGACTGCCGACAGTGAACAACTGCAATAAAAGGGAACTCGTAGGTGCGTTGTCGTCCGTTTAAAAAGGAGTAAGCTCGTTTCGTGAACGTCCCTAATTCGTATCGGTCCGGAAAAATCGCCAGCTGCAAACAATTCCACAATAAGGTTGTGCGAGGAAGAAAACTTCAAATAAATCGGATAGTGGTAATATATAAGATAATTTTTGTAAAGGCAGAAGTGACAAATGATTTAACATCACCTGTTGGTAAGTGGCTATGTAGCCCATGGATACTCGCCGCTAAAATAATTAAAATATTTTCCCGCTACCGGTTACCGCTACCGTTACAACCTGCTAAAAGCCCACTGCTGCACATAGGCCTCTTATAAATTGTTTCATACGGGGGGATATGATATAATAATTTCTTGATAGAAAAACGCAATTGCTGATTTCGGCCCGACCTTAAAAAAATCTTAATCCTCAATATATCTGCATTTCGATTCTTATTCGAGAGTAGATATACCGTATGCTCGTTTGTCACCAAAAAATTCATTAAGAAACTTTTTTCTTAATAGAGAAATACAGGTAGTTCTTTTAGGCGTATTTAATAATTTGTTTTCAATAGCGCCTTTTGCTTTATTACGAAACTTCTTAGAAAGTTTCGGCGTCTTCTCATTAAAGTGACTTTCGTACTTTGTCGTCTTATAGCTAAACTTGAACGTTTATTTACAAGATATAAGCAATAATTTCTTCTTTATCAGCCTATACAAATCATAGTACTATATAAAACTTACTTTTATGAATTATTTAGTGTTTAGTTTAACTTATGAAGCAATAAATATAAAAATAAAAAAGCCAAGTACGTGTCAGACAAAGCACAATGTAGGGGTTCATAGTTGACCGTCACAATACGTGAATTTAAAATAGGCGTTCTTGATACTATGATCATATGAGTTTGCGGTTTAACCACTATAACGATTAAAAATGGGACCTAATGGAACGATGGTAACTCAACGAACTTATTTTCCAAGCATATTTATAGAAAATGGTATTCAAAAAATATTAAAAAAAATCGATTTTGAGAATAATATAATTTTGAAAATAATTCAAATTATTCATATGCTAAGTCCGTACAAAAATGTATTCATAGTTGCCTATCCATCTGATAGCTCCCGCCAGTGCGACCCTAACGGTAACGAACGTTCTCCTAAACCACATCTGCCCGTAAATTATCCCGTTGGTCATCCGAGTAAACCAAGAGTATCAAGAACGAAACCGAAAACCTACAATGACTGGGTACCTACTAATTAAAAAATAAAGTAGGTACCCACTACTAATTAAAAAATAAGCGAATGTGCTATGTCAGCATCGCATTTCTCTTTTCTGCCTGACTCGCAAAGGAAACGAAATAATGTCGTTTTATTCAAAAATGTTTTTGTTTTATCGTTTATAATGATAATATAAAGTTATAATTTTAGTTAGTTTTATGTAATTTTCTACGGAATAGTAAAAAAAGTTTTACTAATCGAAGTGCATTTTATACGTTGGTAAACTATTACACGTTAATTATAAAGCCTACATAGCTATGATAGTTTTTCTTTAACTTAATTATACATTTATACTTCAATATCATATACAACAACATATATACTTCACTTTTTCAAAAACCTCAGTTCAGGTGGTAGGGGGTTGACTCTATTAAAAATACCACTTTAAAACTAAATATTTTGTAAACGGACCCTGAATCGTAAAAATGTTGTTTCATATCCAAATTTTTCAATATTTTGAAAGACATACCAATGATACCCCACACGATGGAATAGACAGGTAAAAAAATGACCTGTGTGAGAGATACCCAAAATAAAAATGTTTTTAAAACTTATGTTTCACAACTTTGTAGACGTGATTATCTATTTATAACTATGCAAAATTTCAGCTTTGTAGCACCTGGGGTATCTATGTAAAACCGCGGACGGACGGACGGACGGACATAGCTAAACTATATGGGTTAAGGTAAGCAAATTTAGTTTAAATATTTGAAGACAATGTTTTGTAGAAATAGCTTTTACTCTGCTAGATACTAATAGTGATATTTAAAAAAATATAGGCATTTGATATTGTACTCAGCTTATTTTTAAATCCACTAATTTGTAATCCACGGTCTACTATTATTAATACCCTTATTATGACAATTTATCTGTGACCTTGAGTAATTAGAGAGCACCGCTGCATTGACAGAGATTATACATTACACGCACATTGTGCACGTCGTGTGCTGTAACATGGAATAGAACAGAATTTCACAACATTTTCTTTAACGTAGATTACAAGGGATTACTTATTGAAGTCATTTTAGTTTTAGCACTGGTTCGATAACACCTCTCTCCTGGGAATAACCAGCAAGAAAGCCAACGGGACTTTTTAACCATTAATATACAATATAACATTTTATACAATTAAGTCTGGAGACATTTAGAAACAGTATGGTAGCAATCACCTCATTCCCAGGGGTTATCATCAATCATGTACTCATTAACTCTTTAGTAGCATAATAACCCTAATTAAATAAATTTTGTTGACAGCTCCTGCATATTTTCTGGAACTTAGTTGTAAAAGCGTATACATTGCCCAATGAAGGAATTGCCGACTCTTTTGAGTCGATATCTGGATGTTTTATTAACGCTGTTCATGATTGCGTAGCAACAGACTACCGTAAAGAAATGAAGTCGGTAGAGTTTACCGAGCGAGCTTAATAATTATACTTATAAAATGGCATTGTTAAGCGTTTATTCGTTTATTGCGTACCTCCGAGATGGATAACTGATGAGTAAGTGGGTATTGCGAATAATAAAAATGCAAATTTTAATATCTCGGTGACTACCACGTCCGTTGTTTTCGTTCTACGGACGATTAAGTTCCTTCTAATCAGCTAGATTCTCTTGTGTTGCACGGAGATGTTGCTAGCGTTTGCATTTTTTATCACATTTTGCATGGGAAGTGCTCTAAGGAATAGTACAAATTAATTATAACCACCAAATTTCACCAAGGCACATCGCGACAAAAATCACAATACATCCACACCATCTGGAAGCTCGGCGATCCATCACTATCCGATTTACTGGCAGTTTTAGTCCTCGTACTTCTTTGTGAAATCATTTACCTTACTTACAATACCTATTTCGACCTATCCTTAGGATTAAGTGCTCGATATGAATTTCACAGTAAGGGAGCAACACGATTTCTCGCTTGCACTAATCAAATTGTTAGTTGCATTTTAGGTGCTGCTTTACTACGTCCACTGAGGAAACCTGCATATCTGAAAAATTACAAAAATAAAAATTTCTCAAAATGCCAACACAGATTAAGGCCTTAAGCCCTCTCAGGTATGATAAGAGGCCTGTGGAATAATTCCTTACCTTTGAACCCCGTAAGGTATCAGAGGAAGCTTATGCCCAGCTGTGGGACGCATATAGGCTGTAAATTTACTTTTGCTTTCTAGCATAATTATTGAATAAAACGATTTTTACCAATTTTTCGCGCTTAATTTTAATTTTACCTATTTTTTTATCCTTAGAATTTTGATAGTTTTGCAGCACCCATGGCCACAAGGGACACTGAAGTGTTAGATGTCCCGATGTCAAAATTAACCTGGATTACCTTCAGCTTTTAATTATTATTAATCTTAGTCCAATTTATGGAGAATAAGCTTAGTTTATCATAAAGTCTTGCAGAGGCTGCATGCTTGTGTTTAGTTTTAATTTTAATAATAACAGGAACCCAAGCTGGTTTTAGTACTGGGAACTACCTCCTTCTTTAGAGAAATTAGGATGTTTTTTTTTAAATTCCGATAACCTCACGTAACGTCCTTTAAAGGAATCGATGTTATTTTATAAGGAAAGATTTGTGGCCTATCAAATCTGATGTAACAGCGAAGGCCATCTAGGATATGATCATATTCTGTAGATTTCCCTGAGCGTTGGTGTTTCATGTTAGCCATATAATAGTAAAATTTGGTCGCCCAAACTTGAATATTGTGCCTAGTAATCTTCCAGTTATTAGATTATCTATTACTATAGTGTTTATTAACTATATAGTTATTGTTAACTATTGTTAACTACAAAGTACTGACCAGTTCGAGATGTCTCAATTTAGTTGCGCAATAAAGTTTTGTGGCTGTAGTGAACTGTCAGCGAGATACAAGCCACAGTTACAGTTAAAGAGCCGCACACATCGTATTTGCAAAGTATGTGGTCTGGATTAGAGTAAAATGAAAATGTTACGAAGTTAAATTGCTCTAGCTTCATGCACTGCTGCACGATGTGATTGTTGGATGAAACAGAATATTAGAAACGTAATAATAAAAATAATTCATCAAGAGTCCGCTGATGAACATGGAGAGCCTTCCTATAGATTGTCTCATAGAGGAAAGGAACAAACAGTATTTATTATTATTATTTTAAGTTGTTATCAGCACAACTCCTATTTTGTTTGCTTCTTACGGCATACACACACGTTTAGTGTTACAAAAATACTTAATTTGTGTTAGTTTTATTTCTACAGACACGTTGACACTTGTGTTATAATAATGTATTACAACAATACATATATTGTCATATATGTACTGCCTGTAATTTCACTAGGTCTTTGTATTTATCAGACCAGAACATAGTAGTAATAACTGCTATTTAGCTTTAGAAATAGGTAGAAGGGTGAAATTTAAGCTGAACACTCACTGCAATAGGGGAGAAGGTGGCACCTTCACATATGAATTAAAAGGCAGAAGAGTCCTTGCACGTAGAACTTATTAGTATATGATTAGATAACTATAAAAATTAAACCATCTTCAAATTTTTCTTAGATGTTTTTTTAACAAACCTTCGGTTGGCAGATACTTCTCAGTTGCTTACCTGAAAATATAACAAAAATTGTGTTATTATTAATGTTATTTGGACTGTAAATCAGAACAAAAAATTTATAATAAAAAGATGAAGGTACCCTAGGTTAACTATGACGTCGACATGTCAAAAACCTCATTCCCCCCGTGATCATTAATGCTTCAAAACACTCGAAATATCTTGAGATAAAACTAAGTTGAAATATTCGCGATAAAATCAAAAAATGGTAATTTTATTTAATGTAAAGTATTCGCGTTAATACAAAAAAAAATTATTTATTTAGGACAACCAAAAATTTTTGCAATATAGATATAAATTTTACATATCTTTGAGTATTGAGATAATTATATAACAGGCCACCACAACATAAAATAAATACACTGAAGTATGAAAATAATATGATCCAGTACAAGCGTGAACCTTTCCCGGTCGAGCCGAACTATTCGTGCTATTGTAGACCAGCGTGGCTCTATCTACTACGTACAACGGCCATATAATATTCATCATCGCATGTCCACTGCTTAACAAAGGCATGCTACAAGGAACGTCATAGAGCACGATCCTGTGCTGCATACATCTATCGACTTCCTTTACGTCTTATTAAGACGTATTTCCACCTAGCGTCGGTTCTTCGAGCTATATGGCTAGTTCATTGCCACTTCAGCTAACTGATCCTTTTGGCAGTGATCATTTAGCGGAAAATGAGGATAATTACAAAATCTATCTTGCATAGAAACTCCTAGCATAATAGAAATCCGACTTTCCAGTTGCGAGCTAATTAATATTATACATAATATTGTTTTATTTTATCGAGCTACAGATTTTCAGACTATTTTAAATCTGAATCTACGGATATTCTTAAATATGTGCTTAAACATTTTTCGTATGGTGCTAAATATAATTTTTGGTATATTTTATATTTTTCATAATTTTTATGAATCTATAGTTAGTATGAATCTATAGTTAGAAACGAGTGAATTATTCGCCTATCGCTAAGTGGGTACGGCAGCCCCTGGACATTTTCAACTCCATTTCAAATAAAGAAGGATACAGATGCGTCATCATACTTGAGGCCTAAGATTAAATCAATGATTTTAATTATAACGATTCTCATACCCTTCAGCTACAACAACCACACCAGAGTGTGGGTAAACTGCTGCATGACTGCAAGAATTATAAGGAGAGTAGCATTAATCCAGAGAGTTATTCATCATCATCATAATAGACCACTAAACACGGTCCTGTTTAAGCCACCTGCATCCATCGGCTACATGAACCAGGTCCCAGGTCGTGACTTGATCCAGTGGGTAGCCGTAATATAGGGATGTTTCGTTTGCCGGTATGCTTTTCTTCACCAGAGAAAAAAAATTAATTGTCGCAAAAAAATTGTTTTCGTTTTTTAAGCGATAACCATATAATATTTTTCGACATGAAAGGTATGTTATTGAATTAGGTTCTTAATTGGCTACATTTATAAACTGATAATAAGTAAAATCGAGTAACCTAATAATAAATATACGCGATAAATTCCGTCAAAACTAGTATTATTTCAATGTGTAGTGTTCGCGTAAATATAAGAAATTATTAACCTAATAATAAGTTTGAAATGAAGTAACTTTTTGTCCACAAAAAACCAAAGCGTGTGACACGCTTACTTCGTGCTGAACAAATATGTATGCAGCGGAAAGGAGAGCGATAAAAGCCTTTTAATGCCGGATACCCTCGCCTTAATTAGTCCGCAAGCTTGTGTAAGTCCGTATTTTTACATAGAATTTGGATTGGTTAGATTTACAGCCTGTAAACGTCCCACTGCTGGGCACAGGCCTTCTCTTTATTATTAAGACTATTTTAGTTCAAGAAAGTGTCCACCGCGCTGCTCCAATGCGTGTTGGCAAATTTCACATGTGAATATTTTTTATTTGTTTTAGTAGTATTCGTTTCCTCACGATGTTTTCGTTCACCGCAGGACATAAGTTTTTTTAACATATACAAACTAAGACAATCCTTCTGCCTCTTGCAACTTTATGCTTGCCTGGTATTTACTTTTCCTAAAACAAATAATGCGATACTACTAATAAAATTCAAACGCCGACTTTAAATTACTAATATGAAAAAAGACTTGAACAATATAGCTTTAGAAGTCGAGACTTTGAAACTTTAATCTTAGCACCAACTTCCGAAGCTGTTATGCGTAAGTTATTTTATTATTTTTGTTGTTTGAAGTCAGTTTTTACTTTTTATAAGAAGTCAAAGTGTAATATTTGATACCTTTAAGTGAGCTTAGGAAATTCAAAGTTCGAATGTCATCATAGCCACCTCCATTGGTGAATTTTTTCTCCAAATAATATATATTTGTAGTGAAGTATGATCTTTTTAATACAAAAATATTTTTTAAAATAGGTCTACAATTGACACGGCTATCGAGCAACGCACACACAAAAAAGACCATATGCTCGAATTTTGATTATCTTCCTTTTCTGAAAACGACTACCAACAGCCTAATATTTAAGGGTAAGGAAAATACTCGTAAAATATAATACTAGCGTGCAACCCCGGATTCACACGGTTGATTTCTGGATCTCGACGACAGTGATCTAACGGGTCCAATTGCGAATCTAAACCATTCTCGAATCGACTTAATCAAGCACAAAATTTCATCAAATTCGGTACAGTCATTTAGAAGAAGTTCAGTCACATACACACGCACAGAAAAATTAATTTTAATAATGTTTAAAGGTAAAAAATAATATATTACTAACAATGTGATATTCACACTGTAAATACTAAGAACAGACACATCAAGGCAGTACTAGTTGCTCGACTCCACCGAGTCAGTAATTCATTATTGGAAGAATGGATACGCTTTCACAACAAATCCACCAGAAAATATACAAAATTTGTCCTTCGCCAAGTTCAAATACTTTATTAAATGATGCTGTAAAAAGGATTATTGTAATAATAAGGAATTAACGGATGATAATTACCGCTGAGAATAAGGTGATCATTATCAAGCTACTTCTAATTTATTTTGTGTTCTTAATTGTGAAAAATAAATGTTAGTAAATTGTCCCCTTTTAAAAAAAATATCCCGCTGTGTTTCTTGCTGGTCCTGCACAGGGTAGAGGAATTTTTCCAACCAAAAGCAAAATAAAGATAAAACTGACTCATTGAATAAAAAAGTTTCGGTGACTGGGATAAAACGAATTTTACCACCCATGATCACGGGGGAAATAAGATGTTTGATGCCCCGATGTCATAGATAACAAATTAAGAAATTAAAAAAGTTAAAATGAAAAGCAATAAAATCACCATGTGTAGTATTCATGTAAATATAAGAAATCATTTTGTTACTGTTCTTGTCTCTGGAACAAAATAAATAAAAAACTTAAAACTTCGTGCTCTCGATACGTCATTAGAGTATTGGTGTAAAAATTACATCACTGGTATTTCAGACTTACTTCGAAGTTTATAACGGGAAAATTAATATAGATAGCGTAACTCGTATTTTTAAAAACAAGCAAATGTAGCTTAAAAAAACAAGCAACGTCATTTTGGAATCCCAGAACTCATGATATGAAGATCAAACGCTGAAAATATTTTTTCAGAATAGGGAACGTAAAAAATAATTTATGGAAAAAGAAATTCAAATTTTTATCGTCTAAGTCAATTTATCACTGTGGTTCAAAAATAGCGCAAATGCGGGGGCGTACGAGATTTTGTCAGAGATTTATCGCCGATTTTGTCTAAAAAAATGGAAACATTTACCGCAATCCTCTTTACCCGTTTTCACACTGTCTTAAGAAGCTAGGTAATATCAGTAGAGAGTAATTCCTTAATACGAAACCGGACTTAATCTTCGTCAAGATTTAAAAGCATTTTATTTGACAGCAGGGGTGTTTTAGACTGAATTACTCTAAATATTCGAATTTAAATTCGAAACTCAGTGGTCATGAACATAAAATTTATAGTATCATAGTATACACTGTACATAAAATATGTAATAAAGGTATCCGTAGAAGTAGGACGGTAACCGACATAGCCCAACGGATCAGTAATATGATGAACATTAATGAAGAAGTGAATTAAATACACATACAAGTATACGATATTATGTCAATATACTATACATATATATCATATACATTACCATTACAACTTACTAAAAGTCCACTGCTGGTCATAGGCGCCCAGCAGACGACCTCATATGAGGGTTATTTGCTGTTAAATGCTACGCTCGGCAGGCAAGTAACCGTGGTCTTACGTTTCTGGTTGTCTTAGAACGCTGCTCACCTCTTGCAACATCCGCGGGACGATATGACGTAGTGGTTGTTTTTACACCGACACTACACGGATACACAAATGCTTACATATACTAAAATATATTATATAATATATAGTATTATTCCTAACAACTATCCATGTCAGAATATGTATATAAAATACATGACAAAGGATCTTAGTATTAACTTTTTTTTATAGGATAGAGTGACAATCGAGCACACAGTCCACCTGATGGTAAGTGGTTGCTGTGGCCCATAGACATCTACATCTATCCTCGATTACGAATCAAAATGCAGATGTGTTGTCACCCGTGAGGACTAAGATGGAATGCCTCGTTTCCAGTAAAATGGGTCGCCGGTTCTCTACACTCACCATACGAAATACAGCAGCATTAAGCTACTATTTCACGCTGGTATTCTGTGAGAGCGAGGTCCTTCCCCGGTCGAGCCGACCCATTCGTGCTACAACTATACATCTAATATAACTGCAGCATGGCTCTACCACGTATAGTATATGATATAACTTGCGTTATATCAAAACTTGCAACGACTTCCTAACATGTCCGCGGACTTTACTACAGGTGGCTCAGGACCGTGCTTTGTGGCATACCTTGGGGGAGGCTTATGTTCAGCAGTGGACTTGTAAAGGGCTGTAATGATGATATATATATATATATATATATATATATATATATATATATATATATATATATATATATACATATAACCACGCCTCTTTCCCGTAGGGGTAGGCAGAGACCACTTCTTTCCACTTGCTATGATCCTTACATACTTGTTTCGCTTCGTCTACTTTCATTATTCCCCTCATACATGCTCTACGGTTTAGGGTGCTCTTAACCTGGCCTTTTTTCAAGACGTCCCTAATTTGGTCTAGAAAAGTCCGCCTAGGTCTACCCCTTCCAGCACTTCCATTCACACTCGCCTTATACATTTTTTTCGTCAATCGTTCTTCATTCATTCTCTCGATGTGGCCAAACCATCTCAGCATACCTTTCTCAATTTTTGTCACTACATCTTCTTTCAGACCACAACGTTTCCTTATCTCACTATTTCTTATCCTGTCACTCTTTTTAACTCCTATCATACTTCTTAATGCTCTCATCTCAACTGCATTTATTCTACTTTCATGTTTCTTCTGCCATACCCAACTTTCACTTCCGTACATGAGTGTCGGAACCAACACCCCCAAATGCACAGCCAAACGAGCCTTGTTAGACACCTTCCGACTGCTCATAAAGGAGTGCAAAGCTCCATTCACCATGTTTCCTGCATTCACTCTTCTTTCGATATCACTCTCACACTTTCCATCTCTAGTAAACTTTGACTCCAGATACACATACTCTTTCACCTGTTCAATTTGTTCATCTTCAATCACGATATTGCAGTCTGTCACTGCCTCATCTTTTTCAAACACCATCACTTTGGTCTTATTTACATTCATCTTCATTCCCTTTCTAACAAAAGCTCCACTCATAGCAGTTACCATCTCCTGCAACTCCTCGGCCGAAGACGCAAGTAATACTTGGTCATCAGCATAGAGAAAACATTTGACGAGTAACTCATTCATTCTCAACCCACTTTCATTCTCTTTTAAATCTGTCAAACAATTGTCCATGAACAGATTAAACAGCCACGGTGACGCTACACATCCATGTCTAACACCTTTTTCGATATTAAACCATTCAGTGTATGCCCCGTTTATCCTTACACAAGCACTAGAATCCCTATAAAGAGATTGCAATGCTCGTATGAGGACACTGCTCACACCGTTCACGGACAGTGCTGACCACAATTCATTCCTCACCACTCTATCATAGGCCTTTTCTAGATCTACGAAGGCGCAGTAGACTTTCTTGTTTTTAGCCAAACACTTTTCGGCTATGCACCGCAAGGAAAAGACCTGATCCGTACATCCCATTCCCTTTCTAAATCCCGCTTGTGCATCCCATATTTTCTCGTCTGTTTCATTCACAACCCTTTCAATCAACACTTTCGCATATAATTTACCGACGACGCTAAGAAGGCTTATACCACTGTAATTTACGCAGTCCTGCCGTGACCCTTTTCCCTTATACAATGGCACGATTACGGCTTTGCACCAGTCTCCCGGCACTTGCCCATTTCACCAGCACAGATTGAAAAGGCGGTACAGCTGACTAGCCACCAGGCCCTGTCCAGCCCTCAGCATCTCGACGGTAATCCTGTCATACCCTGCAGCCTTACCTAATCTCATACTTTTCAACGCTTTCACTATTTCATCCATGCTTATCTCATTTTCATCAACATTTATATGCGTTTCCGTGGAAGGTGGCAGATGCTGTACCTGCACTTCCTCTCTTTCAAACAAACTTTCAAAATACTCTTTGCATCTCTTTAACATACATTCTTCTCCTTTTATAATGCTCCCATCTTGACTCCTAATTGTACTCAGCTCCGAGGTAAAAGTTTTTCCTCTGGCTGTTTTGATGGTTTTCCAGAAAAACTTAATGTTTGACTGGAAATCTTCAGTGAGCCTCCTATCGAAATCATCTTTTCGTTCTTCTTTCTTTCTAGACACAGTTTCTTTCGCTGCTGTTTTCAATCTTTTATACTTCGTTCTTGCTTCTTTTATCTCGTCATCCGTTGCCTTTTGAACTTTTTTGGTTAGCTTTTGTTGCTAACCAATCCAACCACGCTTTCTTCTTTTCTTGCACAACCCTTTGTACATCTTTATCCATCCACACGTTATCATTCTTTCTCCCTTTTCTTCTTTTAGCTACCCCGCATACCTCAATCGCAACATTTACAACCCCTTTCTTAAATGTCTCCCACAAATCTTCAATCACTCCTATCTCTTCTATCCCTTTAAAACTTTCTTTCAGTTTTTCTACATACTGGTCTTTCTTTTCTTTTTCTTGTAGATTTTCCACTTTTACTCTGTCCAAAACACTCGTAGGCTCGGCCCCTCGGTGTCGCCACCGTTTAAAGAGGCCACGCATTCGGGCTATGACCAGGAAGTGGTCTGTGTCGAGGCCTACACCGCGGTATGCCCGAGTATCTAGCACTTTCTTCTTCAGTCTTTCATCCACAATTACAAAATCAATCATACTTCTAGACTCACCCTCATCTCTTGAATACAGATGGATCCTTTTGTGGTCAAACATTGTGTTGGTCACGCACAGATTCCATTCCAAGCATACTTCAAGCAGGCTTCTCCCATTATCATTCACTCTCTCGTTCACCAACATACTCAGAACTCCTTCATACCCATCACGCTTTACTCCAATCCATCCATTAAAGTCCCCTAACATCACGATCCGTTCATTCTCTCCGCATTTATTCAAGACCTCGCTCATGCTATGCCAAAATTCCTCTCTCTCTTGTTGTGATTTTAGTGATCCACCTCCACGCAGATCCGTCGGTGCATAGAACCCAAGGATAAACAAGCGGGTGAGTCCGACTTTTAACCTAATCGAGAGGAGTCTTGGGCTTACACATCCATGCTCCCTCACAAATTTAACCATTCGAGATGAAAGAATCACACCAACTCCCTAAGAGCCTCGGCTGGTTTGGGGGACTCCCGACCAGTATGCCGTGTAGGGGCCATGAACCGTATTGTCACATCCTTTCCTCTTGGTTTCGTTCATCATCATCATTCATCATTACAGGGCATTTGATTGAGCGAGTAAAACAAATACGTTTCCTTGGTGTATTGTTTGATGAATGTGTAAGCTGGAAACCGCATACCGAATTTCTTGCAAGTAAAATTAGTAAATTTGTTTATCCTCTAAGAAAATTAACACAAACTGTCTCACAAAAAGCTGCACTTACTGCTTATCATGGATACGTTGCCACCAACTTAAGATATGGTATCATACATTGGGGAGGCGCGGCTGATGTTAACCTGTTGCCATTGTTTAGTATGCAAAAAAAGTGTCTCAGAGCAATGTTTGGTGCCAAACAAACAGACAGTTGCAGACCTCTGTTTGTAAAATTAAAAATTCTAAATCTGCCCTCGTTGTACATATACCACGCCTGCTTATTCGTCAAAAGTAATTTACATTATTTTAACTCGCACATTGCTAAGCACCCGAGGCAAACAAAGAGTAGTGTTACTGTTATACCGTTTCACACATCTAGGACAGCCTTTTTCTCAAAAAGTTTTTATGCATTAGGACCAAAAATATATAATCATTTACCTGACAAATTAAAAGAATTAGAAATAAAAAAAATTAAGAATAAATTATTAGAATTATTGACTGAAAGATGTTTTTATTCCTTAAAAGATTATTTGAGCTACAAACTTACATTTTAAATTAATTGACATTTGAAATATTTTCTGAATTATGTTTTAAGCAAAGAGTATTCAAATCACTACGTTTTAGTTATAAGCTTACATGTATTTTGATATATCAATATTCCATTCATAGACTTAGATTATACTGGTATAATACCATTGTACTTTTGATATTATTATTTATAATCCACTTTTGTTAAAATAATTCATTGTATGACATTATGCTTTATTATCCGTGTTATTTGATTTGATTTAATGAATAATGAGATGATGTTTTAAGTTCCATAATTTTAATAATATTGTAAGCCTTATCTAGGCAGGTTGTGGTGATACTTAATTATTTTTATAGTGTTAAATCTCTTAAACCTACAACTAGCACAATAAATGACTTATTCTATTCTATCCTATTCTACATCCCTTCACAAGTCCACTGCTGAACATAGGCCTCCCCCAAGTAATGCCACAAAGCACGGTCCTGAGCCACCTGCATCCATCGACTTCCTGCATATCTTACCAGGTCGTCACTCCATCTAGTGAGGGGTCGCCCTACACTACGCCTACCGGTACGAGGCTGCCACTCGAGAACCTTTCTTCCCCATCGATTATCGGTTCTTCGAGCTATATGGCCGGCCCATTGCCACTTCAGCTTACTAATCCGTTGGGCTATGTCGGTCACTCTGGTTTTACTGCGGATATCCTCATTTCTGAGTCTATCACGCAGAGAAACTCCGAGCATAGCCCTCTCCATAGCTCGCTGAGCGACCTTGAGCGTCCTCATACGGCCAGCGGTGAAGGACCACGTCTCAGATCCGTAAGTCATCACTGGCAACACGCACTGGTTGTACAATTTAGTTATTAGAGATAGAGGTATACCTGACGAGAAGATTTGTCGTAATTTCCCGAACGCTGCCCAGCCGAGTTGAATCCGTCGATTGACCTCTCGGTCGAAGTTGGACTTACCTAGTCGGACTATTTGTACCAGGTAAACATACTCGTCAACAACTTCGAGCATAGTGCTCCCAACAACTACCGGCATAGGTGTGACATGGACATTAAACATGATCTTTGTTTTGTCCATGTTCATCTTAAGACCTATCCGTTGGGAGGCACTATTGAGGTCATTGAGCATAGTGCTTAAGTCCTCCAGCGATTCTGCCATAAGGACTATATCGTCGGCAAATCGAAGGTGAGTGATGTACTCGCCATTAATGTTAATACCGTATCCTTTCCAGTCCAGTAGCTTGAAAACGTCTTCCAAAGCAGCGGTGAAGAGTTTCGGGGATATAACGTCACCCTGTCTTACACCTCTCTGCAGTTGGATAGGTTTCGAGCTCTGGTTCTGTACTCGGATAGCCATCGTAGCCCTACTGTACAAACACTTCAGCACTTTGATATACCGACAGTCAACTTGGCACCGCTGAAGGGACTGCAGCACCGCCCAAATTTCGACGGAATCAAAGGCTTTCTCATAGTCCACATACGCCAGGCAAAGTGGCAAATTGTACTCTTCAGTCTTCTGTACAATCTGCCGCAGGGTATGTATGTGGTCTATGGTACGCAATCCTCTTTACCCGTTTTCACACTGTCTTAAGAAGCTAGGTAATATCAGTAGAGAGTAATTCCTTAATACGAAACCGGACTTAATCTTCGTCAAGATTTAAAAGCATTTTATTTGACAGCAGGGGTGTTTTAGACTGAATTACTCTAAATATTCGAATTTAAATTCGAAACTCAGTGGTCATGAACATAAAATTTATAGTATCATAGTATACACTGTACATAAAATATGTAATAAAGGTATCCGTAGAAGTAGGACGGTAACCGACATAGCCCAACGGATCAGTAATATGATGAACATTAATGAAGAAGTGAATTAAATACACATACAAGTATACGATATTGTGTCAATATACTATACATATATATCATATACATTACCATTACAACTTACTAAAAGTCCACTGCTGGTCATAGGCGCCCAGCAGACGACCTCATATGAGGGTTATTTGCTGTTAAATGCTACGCTCGGCAGGCAAGTAACCGTGGTCTTACGTTTCTGGTTGTCTTAGAACGCTGCTCACCTCTTTGCAACATCCGCGGGACGATATGACGTAGTGGTTGTTTTTACACCGACACTACACGGATACACAAATGCTTACATATACTAAAATATATTATATAATATATAGTATTATTCCTAACAACTATCCATGTCAGAATATGTATATAAAATACATGACAAAGGATCTTAGTATTAACTTTTTTTTTATAGGATAGAGTGACAATCGAGCACACAGTCCACCTGATGGTAAGTGGTTGCTGTGGCCCATAGACATCTACATCTATCCTCGATTACGAATCAAAATGCAGATGTGTTGTCACCCGTGAGGACTAAGATGGAATGCCTCGTTTCCAGTAAAATGGGTCGCCGGTTCTCTACACTCACCATACGAAATACAGCAGCATTAAGCTACTATTTCACGCTGGTATTCTGTGAGAGCGTGGTCCTTCCCCGGTCGAGCCGACCCATTCGTGCTACAACTATACATCTAATATAACTGCAGCATGGCTCTACCACGTATAGTATATGATATAACTTGCGTTATATCAATTATATTATTGCAACGACTTCCTAACATGTCCGCGGACTTTACTCGTATTAATGGTTTTATTTAGACTTTATTTAGTGGTAAAGCAAAAAAAATTGCTATGAATAAGAATGACATGTAATGTATATTGAATAAAAAATTATTCTATTCTATTTTAAAATAAACTTGGAGTGAGCTTTTTAATGTCGAGAGGGATTTTTTTCCAGAAAATAATGGCCGTGAGTGACGAAGAATGAGATATATAGTAAGTACGGTGTAAAAGCGTGAGTAAGTTGAGATTACCCGAAGAATGGAGAGAACAATTATGAGAATCTCCCAAGTATTGATATTCAAATTTCAAATTCTCCGGAGTACATGGATCGTTTCGAATTGAAAAAGGGAGAGGAATATTCTAACATAACTGCGCTAAAAATATGGTATTTATGTTCTTTAATTTGCTCTTTGTCTCGTAAATAGATTTGTCTGTTAAGAAATTTTCCACTGTATTGTTATTTCTGACTTGTTGTGTGTACATAAATAAATAAAACAATCAAATTTATCAAGATTTTATTAGCTTTCCTCATATATTATATGTTTGTACCTGTGTAGGTAATATAGGTATCTTTTTGATCCCCTTTTCAACCACTACTGGATCTTAGGAATAATTTGAAGTTTTGCAGATGTACAGTACAAGGACCAAGCACAAGCAAGTTATATCAGTTCCTCGACTCTAAAGAATAATTAGGAATTCCGTCATGGAGCATTTTACAACAGCCCCAGAAAATATGCAGATGTAAATAAAGCAAAATTTTTTCAATAAGGGTAATTATACTACTAAAGAGTAAATTATTGATAATAATGTCTAAGAATGCGGTGATCGCTACCGTGCTGTTTCTATATATTTTCATATTTAATTATACGACACATTATTACAAATGTTTATCTAAAAAAATAGTACCGCTTAGTTGCTTTCTGGTCTTTCCCAGGACAGAGATTTTTGCGAACCAGTGGTAAAAGCATAAATGACTTATAATAAGTAATCTTGTAATGTATATTGTATAAATACTATTCTATTCTATTAATAATTTTATGACTACGAACTTTACAAGGATTATATTAGCTCATAGTTAAAGCGTGTCGTTTTTGTTTTTAAATTTTAGATTATTACGTTTAGTTTGGTTTTGTTCAATATATTACATTCTTTAATGTTAGGTTTTTTTAATATTTAAATTTTATCTAGCATAAAATTAAAATAAAAGGAATTAAATTAACTCCTGAAAATCTACAGAAATACTTTATAGTATAAACGTGCTTACGTTAAATTCTAGGAAATACGTGAAACGAGAAATTTATTCCATAAATTTTATTGCTGCCTGCATATTATGCTACGTAGCTTCCGTTTACGATGCAGTTATACATTTGTGTTTATGTTACGGTTATGAGAACGGTGTTCTTTGTCCAATTATGTAAAGTTAATTTTTTTACTAATTGTAAGACTTCAAAATAGAACACATAAACACATAAACAAGTACTTATGAACAAAATCTTTGAGTAAAATCACACGGTGTATATAATTAATACGTACATAAAATATCACTTATAAAGCGGAAGATAAATTTTATGTACGTATTAACTTGCCACGTGCTTGACTATGTAGAAAAACAACGAAGTGATACACGCATGTCTGAGGAGTAAAATGTTTTGAGGATATGTGAACATATTAGAGGAGCTCCGAGGCTTAGTTGCTTCAAAACAATTGTACCCAGCATTTTGACAAATATATAGGCTGTAACTTGACTTTTAGTAAGCGTGGTGGCAATGCACTGCCCCGTATCATCCCGAGGATGTCTGGAGAGACAACGTAGGATAACTGAAACAAGAGATGGCCGGCAGCATCGTCCTGATGCTGCTACACATATTTAGAAACACAAAAAAAAGTGCATTTCACATTGTGGTGAAAGTGCCTTAAAATGAAATAAAATATAAAATAAAAATAATTCACGGCAAATGTTGCACAATTGCGGCAAAAAATATAAGATAAAAGTTTAATTTTATAGCAAAAAATGTTATAATCCTTATTTTTAGACTTAATTTTAATGTAAAAAACCCGTGTTACGGGTGCTGGAAAGCACCCGAAACGTCGGGTATTAACATAAAACGCGACAAAATTCATAAAAGTAGTTTTATTAATGTAATAGTGTTCGCGTAAATATGAGAAATCATTATGTAAAATATCAAAGAATTTTTTCTAATAAAATTGCTTTATAATAGCGCCATCTAAGCCATCGCACAAAGAGGAGACGAAATAATAGGAAACACTATTTAAAAAAATACTAGCTATGCTAGCATGACTAAAATTCCCTTAAACCACTATAAACTATATCACTAGAACCGGTATCAAAAATCGAAATGAAGTTCGGAAAATATGAACTTTATGACTTTTAGCGAATTCTCATTCCCTTAATTACCACAGCCCTCGTTAAATTTATTTTTCCTTGATATATATATACTAGCTTGCCAGGCAGACGTTGTTCTGCCCTTTTCGACGACCCTTTGTCATGTCATATTAAAAATCCCTAAATTCGCCAAAAAAAAATTGTGGATCACTCATGGGCAAAAAAACTATCCTATCTTTCAAGGTGGTCCAAACTGCACACGGTGTGCAAATTTGATTAAAATCGGTTAAGTAGTTTAGGAGTCTATCGCGGACAAACAACGTGACATGTAATTTATATATATATATATATATATATATATATACCATATAGCTCGAAGAACCGACTACCGTTGGGGAAAAAGGTTCTCGAGTGGCAGCCTCGTACCGGTAGACGAAGTGTAGGGCGACCCTCCACTAGTTGGAGCGACGAGCTGGTAAGACATGCAGGAAGTCGATGGAAGCAGGTGGCTCAGGACCGTGCTTTGTGGCATACCTTGGGGGAGGCTTATGTTCAGCAGTGGACTTGTAAAGGGCTGTAATAATGATATATATATATATATATATATATATATATATATATATATATATATATATATATATATATATATATACATATAACCACGCCTCTTTCCCGTAGGGGTAGGCAGAGACCACTTCTTTCTACTTGCTACGATCCTTACATACTTGTTTCGCTTCGTCTACTTTCATTATTCCCCTCATACATGCTCTACGGTTTAGGGTGCTCTTAACCTGGCCTTTTTTCAAGACGTCCCTAATTTGGTCTAGAAAAGTCCGCCTAGGTCTACCCCTTCCAGCACTTCCATTCACACTCGCCTTATACATTTTTTTCGTCAATCGTTCTTCATTCATTCTCTCGATGTGGCCAAACCATCTCAGCATACCTTTCTCAATTTTTGTCACTACATCTTCTTTCAGACCACAACGTTTCCTTATCTCACTATTTCTTATCCTGTCACTCTTTTTAACTCCTATCATACTTCTTAATGCTCTCATCTCAACTGCATTTATTCTACTTTCATGTTTCTTCTGCCATACCCAACTTTCACTTCCGTACATGAGTGTCGGAACCAACACCCCCAAATGCACAGCCAAACGAGCCTTGTTAGACACCTTCCGACTGCTCATAAAGGAGTGCAAAGCTCCATTCACCATGTTTCCTGCATTCACTCTTCTTTCGATATCACTCTCACACTTTCCATCTCTAGTAAACTTTGACTCCAGATACACATACTCTTTCACCTGTTCAATTTGTTCATCTTCAATCACGATATTGCAGTCTGTCACTGCCTCATCTTTTTCAAACACCATCACTTTGGTCTTATTTACATTCATCTTCATTCCCTTTCTAACAAAAGCTCCACTCATAGCAGTTACCATCTCCTGCAACTCCTCGGCCGAAGACGCAAGTAATACTTGGTCATCAGCATAGAGAAAACATTTGACGAGTAACTCATTCATTCTCAACCCACTTTCATTCTCTTTTAAATCTGTCAAACAATTGTCCATGAACAGATTAAACAGCCACGGTGACGCTACACATCCATGTCTAACACCTTTTTCGATATTAAACCATTCAGTGTATGCCCCGTTTATCCTTACACAAGCACTAGAATCCCTATAAAGAGATTGCAATGCTCGTATGAGCACACTGCTCACACCGTTCACGGACAGTGCCGACCACAATTCATTCCTCACCACTCTATCATAGGCCTTTTCTAGATCTACGAAGGCGCAGTAGACTTTCTTGTTTTTAGCCAAACACTTTTCGGCTATGCACTGCAAGGAAAAGACCTGATCCGTACATCCCATTCCCTTTCTAAATCCCGCTTGTGCATCCCATATTTTCTCGTCTGTTTCATTCACAACCCTTTCAATCAACACTTTCGCATATAATTTACCGACGACGCTAAGAAGGCTTATACCACTGTAATTTACGCAGTCCTGCCGTGACCCTTTTCCCTTATACAATGGCACGATTACGGCTTTGCACCAGTCTCCCGGCACTTGCCCATTTCACCAGCACAGATTGAAAAGGCGGTACAGCTGACTAGCCACCAGGCCCTGTCCAGCCCTCAGCATCTCGACGGTAATCCTGTCATACCCTGCAGCCTTACCTAATCTCATACTTTTCAACGCTTTCACTATTTCATCCATGCTTATCTCATTTTCATCAACATTTATATGCGTTTCCGTGGAAGGTGGCAGATGCTGTACCTGCACTTCCTCTCTTTCAAACAAACTTTCAAAATACTCTTTGCATCTCTTTAACATACATTCTTCTCCTTTTATAATGCTCCCATCTTGACTCCTAATTGTACTCAGCTCCGAGGTAAAAGTTTTTCCTCTGGCTGTTTTGATGGTTTTCCAGAAAAACTTAATGTTTGACTGGAAATCTTCAGTGAGCCTCCTATCGAAATCATCTTTTCGTTCTTCTTTCTTTCTAGACACAGTTTCTTTCGCTGCTGTTTTCAATCTTTTATACTTCGTTCTTGCTTCTTTTATCTCGTCATCCGTTGCCTTTTGAACTTTTTTGGTTAGCTTTTGTTGCTAACCAATCCAACCACGCTTTCTTCTTTTCTTGCACAACCCTTTGTACATCTTTATCCATCCACACGTTATCATTCTTTCTCCCTTTTCTTCTTTTAGCTACCCCGCATACCTCAATCGCAACATTTACAACCCCTTTCTTAAATGTCTCCCACAAATCTTCAATCACTCATATCTCTTCTATCCCTTTAAAACTTTCTTTCAGTTTTTCTACATACTGGTCTTTCTTTTCTTTTTTCTTGTAGATTTTCCACTTTTACTCTGTCCAAAACACTCGTAGGCTCGGCCCCTCGGTGTCGCCACCGTTTAAAGAGGCCACGCATTCGGGCTATGACCAGGAAGTGGTCTGTATCGAGGCCTACACCGCGGTATGCCCGAGTATCTAGCACTTTCTTCTTCAGTCTTTCATCCACAATTACAAAATCAATCATACTTCTAGACTCACCCTCATCTCTTGAATACAGATGGATCCTTTTGTGGTCAAACATTGTGTTGGTCACGCACAGATTCCATTCCAAGCATACTTCAAGCAGGCTTCTCCCATTGTCATTCACTCTCTCGTTCACCAACATACTCAGAACTCCTTCATACCCATCACGCTTTACTCCAATCCATCCATTAAAGTCCCCTAACATCACGATCCGTTCATTCTCTCCGCATTTATTCAAGACCTCGCTCATGCTATGCCAAAATTCCTCTCTCTCTTGTTGTGATTTTAGTGATCCACCTCCACGCAGATCCGTCGGTGCATAGAACCCAAGGATAAACAAGCGGGTGAGTCCGACTTTTAACCTAATCGAGAGGAGTCTTGGGCTTACACATTCATGCTCCCTCACAAATTTAACCATTCGAGATGAAAGAATCACACCAACTCCCTAACAGCCTCGGCTGGTTTGGGGGACTCCCGACCAGTATGCCGTGTAGGGGCCATGAACCGTGGTGTCACATCCTTTCCTCTTGGTTTCGTTCATCATCATCATTCATCATTACATCCCTTCACAAGTCCACTGCTGAACATAGGCCTCCCCCAAGTAATGCCACAAAGCACGGTCCTGAGCCACCTGCATCCATCGACTTCCTGCATATCTTACCAGGTCGTCACTCCATCTAGTGAGGGATCGCCCTACACTACGCCTACCGGTACGAGGCTGCCACTCGAGAACCTTTCTTCCCCATCGATTATCGGTTCTTCGAGCTATATGGCCGGCCCATTGCCACTTCAGCTTACTAATCCGTTGGGCTATGTCGGTCACTCTGGTTTTACTGCGGATATCCTCATTTCTGAGTCTATCACGCAGAGAAACTCCGAGCGTAGCCCTCTCCATAGCTCGCTGAGCGACCTTGAGCGTCCTCATACGGCCAGCGGTGAAGGACCACGTCTCAGATCCGTAAGTCATCACTGGGTAATTTCCCGAACGCTGCCCAGCCGAGTTGAATCCGTCGATTGACCTCTCGGTCGAAGTTGGACTTACCTAGTCGGACTATTTGTACCAGGTAAACATACTCGTCAACAACTTCGAGCATAGTGCTCCCAACAACTACCGGCATAGGTGTGACATGGACATTAAACATGATCTTTGTTTTGTCCATGTTCATCTTAAGACCTATCCGTTGGGAGGCACTATTGAGGTCATTGAGCATAGTGCTTAAGTCCTCCAGCGATTCTGCCATAAGGACTATATCGTCGGCAAATCGAAGGTGAGTGATGTACTCGCCATTGATGTTAATACCGTATCCTTTCCAGTCAAGTAGCTTGAAAACGTCTTCCAAAGCAGCGGTGAAGAGTTTCGGGGATATAACGTCACCCTGTCTTACACCTCTCTGCAGTTGGATAGGTTTCGAGCTCTGGTTCTGTACTCGGATAGCCATCGTAGCCCTACTGTACAAACACTTCAGCACTTTGATATACCGACAGTCAACTTGGCACCGCTGAAGGGACTGCAGCACCGCCCAAATTTCGACGGAATCAAGGGCTTTCTCATAGTCCACATACGCCAGGCAAAGTGGCAAATTGTACTCTTCAGTCTTCTGTACAATCTGCCGCAGGGTATGTATGTGGTCTATGGTACTGAAGCCTTTTCGGAAACCGGCTTGTTCGGGAGGCTGGAAGTCGTCGAGTCTGCGTGCGAGACGATTCGTAATGACTCTCGAAAACAGCACGTAGACGCGGTTCAGAAGGGAAATCGGTCTGTAGTTCTTCAAGAGAGCGTTGTCGCCTTTCTTAAAGAACAAGACCACCGCACTTCTGCTCCACGCCTCTGGAGTAGTGCCACCATGGAGGACGGAATTGAATAGCTTCTGAAGGACTTCCAGTACCGGTGTTCCACCCGCTTTCAGAAGCTCCGCTGTAATTCCATCCTCGCCTGGGGCCTTGCCGTTTTTAAGATGCTGGA
The DNA here is from genome assembly GCA_907164705.1 of Parnassius apollo. NCBI lineage: Eukaryota > Metazoa > Arthropoda > Insecta > Lepidoptera > Papilionidae > Parnassius > Parnassius apollo. The sequence continues at coordinate 2,888 of CAJQZP010000429.1, read as the reverse complement.
GAGCCATTCTAATCTCGCTTAGACTGACGTCCGGAATATCATCGGAATAGTGTCGGATAAGACTTGCTCTTGGATCGTTACTCACACTTGCGTGTGGCTCCAACGATGATGTGTACAGCTGCCCATATAACCTCTCAATCTCACTCAACATCTCAGGTGTCCCGGAAACGATGCGGCCACATTCAGTCTTCAGCTTTGACAGTTGGCTCTTTCTGGCAGACAGATCTCTGGCAAAGACTTTGGAGCCCTGGTTCCGCTCGATCGCTTCTTTAATACGAGCAGTATTAAAGTTGCGTAAGTCTCGCCGCATGCATTTGGAGATCTGTCTGTTCAGTTGCCTGTATGCTGTCAAATCTGTTGACGATTGCAGCCTCATCTCCAGTCTAACAGCCATGAGATTAAGAGTGTGATCGGAGAGTTTTTGTGTTCTTCTGCGGTGGGTCTCGCAGAACTTAGCTCCGACCGCATGGACAGTTTCCAAGAGCTTGTCATTCATATCGTCCACTGCATTGCAATCTTGTAGGCACTGAAAGCGGTTGTGTAAATCGAGCTGAAAGTTTTCGGGATTCTCGATTAGAGCACGAGGGGGACGGAGCATTAGACGAGACCTCTCCAACTTAACGTTTAAGCTCAGTGTGCCTCTAACCATTCGGTGATCGCTGCCAGTTTTCACCCTTGCGATCACTGAGACATCACTGAACAGTTGGCGTCTGGTCGTCATAATGAAGTCAATCTCATTTTTTGTCGAACCGTCGGGGCTCGACCAGGTCCACTTCCTGTGGGGCCGCTTCTGGAAGAAAGAGTTCATCATAAAGAGTCCCTCTTTCTCCATAAAGTCGGCCAGCTGCTGGCCCCTTCGGTTCCGTTGCCCTACTTCAAATTTCCCTAACTTCAGCTCACCGCTCTCTTGTGCCTAGTTTTGCGTTGAAGTCTCCCATCAACACCGTGTAGTGGGTTTTGGAGGAATGCATGGCTTTGGAAATATCCTCATACATTTCCTCTACCTCCTCATCGGGATGTGCCGAGGTTGGTGCGTAAACCTGTATGACTTTCAGCGAATACCGTTTGGTGATTCTGAGTATCAGGTACGCGACCCTCGTCGACATACTCCCAATCTTTACAACGTTGTTGACGAGAGACTTGTGGACGATAAATCCGACACCTCCTTGGGACAGATGGTCGCCCTCCCGGTGATAGAACAAGTTGCCGGATTCGAGAATCACCGTGTCCTCCCCCTCTCTTCGGACCTCGGATAATCCTATAATACTCCAGCGCAACTTGTCTATCTCTTCTTCCAGCTCCAGGATCTTCTCGTCAGTCCTCAGTGTGCGTGCGTTAAATGTTGCCAGGTCGAGTCGTATTAGGTGACAACCGAACCTCCACCGGAGATTCTTAGCACACCCTGCCCCGCCGTTACCATGGTCGCCACCGTAGCCAGGAATAGCGGGGGCGCCGGGGACTGGGGCCGTCTATTTGTGTAATTGTTCATGGGGGGTATATTGCCATAGTTGCCACGCTTGGCGAGCGGGTTGGCAACCGCAGTTTTTTTTTTGTCGTACAGTTGCTGTTATCAGGAAGATGCTGCTGCCCATCTCCTGCCTGTCTCCCTCTGCCGCCTTTTACGACACCCACGGGAAGATATGGGGTAGTGGATATTCTTAACCGCCACTACACTTGGTTTCGTTCACACACAGAATATCAATGCAACGTTCATCCATCATCTGATATACTCCATCTACCTTACCATCTATCCCTCCTCTTACATTCAACGTAGCAAAGCGGCTCTCCGTGAGCCGCTTTTCGCCCCCGCGAGAAACGAGACGTGATAGGTGGCGAACCACATCGTCGCCATATATATATATATATATATATTTATATATATATGTTGATGTTGTTAAAATACATTTCTTTCACACATTTTTTTATTTTTGAACGTACCAATAGTGGTTCTATTGATACTTTTAAAAATACAAAAAATGTGGATACGATCCCACAACCTTTTATTTTCGAGGTTCGCAACTTGCCATTAGGCTACTGTTGCTTATTACACTGCATTCTATCTGATTCTCTTGCAAGTTAGATTCTATATATGCATACGTATACCCACATTATTTGTTCTGGGTATGGTGGGATACAATCAGCTCAGGGTAAGAAGAGAACTTAGACTAGTTTCATATATTTTTATGGTTCTTAGGGGTAAGATTATTAATGAGAATATGTTGAAGACGATTAATATTTTTTTTCCGGCTAGGTATATATGGCGGCGACGTCAGCCAGACCTACTGGCCGTCCCTAGATGTCGCACTACCTTACTGCGAGAGGGACCCCTGACGCAAGCGTTTCGAAAACCGGATCGACAGAGAAACAAATTTATTATTTTGTACTCCGAACGAATTCACAAAACTTGCTTTATGGATAATTAGCTATAAGTTAACATAGTAATATAGGTAATATAGGATTTCAAATAGTGCTTTATCTATCGCATTGGGTAGAAACCTGTCATGTTAGATATAAGTTGGAAGTAAATAAATAAAATAAAAATAAATAAAAAGTATGTTTATTTTTAGTGTCGCTTTTTCGTTTCATGCAGTTTCAAATCACAACGATGCTAAAAAAGTTTTCGCTTCATAAACTGTGGTTGCCAACCCGCCTGCCAAGTGTGGCAACTATGGCAACATCCTTATGTGGTAATCTATGGAAGAGACCTGCGTGCAGCAGTGGACCTTCGATAGGCAGTAATGAAATAATGGAAGTGCTTTGGAAATAGAGTAAAACGTTGACTGGTAGACTTTGCAAAATACTTCTAAATTAAACGATTGAGATACAGTTTTAAAGTTCTTGTTTACACAGTGCAGTACAATAGCTATCCTATAATAAGTTCTGGCCGC
>CAJQZP010000428.1:0-28870 GCA_907164705.1 Parnassius apollo | reverse complement strand
TTGGCAGAGGCATTAAAGACTACGCGCAATTTTGTAGTTGTTGAGTCCAGCTTTTGTACGCCGTGATGAGGTAAGAAGTAGCTTGGCTTATGGTGTTCAGTGCATGGCTTCATGTGGCCGAGTTGTAGATATTCGTCAATAAACTTCTTGTATGACGTAGAAAATGTTTCCTGTTTGGCCAATCGTTTTTCTAACTGCCGAAATAGTGCGATTGCCTGTGGCTTAGAAGTGCCCAAGGTTTGTTCGTAGTTTATTTTCATTGGAAGTCTGACTGCATATCGTCCGTCTTCTTTTCTTGTTGTTGTGGTTGAATAAATAGATTCACAGTATTCTTCCTCTGATGTTAGATTGTGATAGGTTTCGGTTATCTCCTCCATCTCCCAAAATCGAGATACATCGTCAAGATTAATGAGCACGTGGCAGTTGAAGGTTTTGATATTGCCCAGCAGTACCCAGCCCACTTTTGTCTGTTGAGCCATGGGTGCGTGTGAGGGTCCTCGTAGCATACCACTCATTACTATGTCAGCATACACTCCAGCGTCTAACAGAACGTCCACTGGTCTCGAGATGTTGAAGTCGGGATCCGCCAGTTGTATGTTCTGAATATGTGGCCAGTCTTGTTTTTCGAAGGTGTAATTAGGCAGGTTGCTGAGCATGTTGGCCATTACCATGGCTTCGATTGTAAATGAATGGCCTCCGTACAAAGACTCACAGTCTAACCGTACGGTTCCGTTGCTATGATGTGCTGACGTCCCTATGCCTGAGACTGTGGCGTTTCGATTTTGTCTTTGCAGTCCCAGCCGTTGCGCAGCATCTTCAGTTATTAGATTTATCTGTGATCCTTGGTCGAGAAGGCATCGCAATTGAACAGTCGATCCATCAGCTGCCATCACCTTTAATTGAACGGTCGCTAGTACTTCGGTATAATTTCCAGACACGTGGTTTGCCTTTTGCTGTGACGTATGTGGCTTGTTGCTAGGTATAACGTTATTTGAGACCGCGATTTCAACTTTGCGGTAAATATCGTGCAATGTTGTGTGGTGTGCTTCTTTGCACACGCGGCATCTTTTGTTGGAGTTGCATTTATTGTCGTTGTGTAAGTACAGGCAATTGCGACAAATATGTAGTTGCGAAATTGACCTCATTTTGTCTTCCGGTGACATGTCTTGAAACGACTTGCAGTAGAGTAAAATATGATTGTTTTTACACAGCGGGCAATTTTTGTCTGTGCTTGTATGATATGCTCGAAGAAAACTACGCCTGTTGGTGTTGTTAAAGTCCTTCTTAAATTGAGCTGTTGCCTCCTTGTTGGTCGAATTGTTTGACTTGTTAGGTGTCTGTCTCTTCTTTTGAACAGGTTCAAGCGCAGTAAACTTGTTTTCCAAGAAGTTTATCAGCTCATCCAAGGAAGGTAGCTCTCTCGGAGCCTTTCTGATCTCCATGTAGGCTGCATACGTGTCGGAGTCCAATTTGCCAGTGAGAATGTGCACCAGGATCGGATCCCAAGTCGTTGTGTCGATGCCCAGATTGTGAATAGCATGTATGGTCTCGACACTTGTGTCATGTAGCTTCTTCAGCTCGTATGCATTCTGTGTTTGCAACGCCGGTTGTCCCATAAGGGTTTGTATATGTTTTGTAAACAAAAGTTGTCGGTTGTTGTACCTATGGGTGAGTATCTCCCAACAGGTGTCGTAATTATCAGCTGATACTGTAAGATGCTGTACGATGCGCTCCGCCTCGCCTTTAAGTTTGCCCTTGAGGTGCTGCATCTTTTGCGTTTTTGTCAACATGACATTGTTGTGGATGGCTTCACAGTAGAGGTCCATGAATGTAGGCCACTGGGTATAATTACCAGAAAAAGAAGGAATCTCAATTGTAGGCACTTGCTGATGCTGTTGAGATACTGAGTTAAGCTTACGATTCAAATCCCTTTTTGTAGTTTCGTACAAGGTTTCGTATGCAGAAAACTCTTCTTCGTAGCCTACATCACCGCCAGAAGTCAGGTTATCGATTTGCCAGTGGAGCTCGTCGATCAGTTTCCAGCGAGACTGCAGCGAATTCAGTTTGTCACAAATTTCCCACTTTTCTGTCAACTCTTTGGTGTTGATGTTTTTAATCACCCTAGAGAGCGCACGGAAATTAGTGCGTTGTTGGCTAATGAACTCATCAGACCTTGATGGTACTCCAGTTTCCGCAGTTTTCACCTCGTAGTTCGTCAGCATGTCACGAATCGCTTCGTACCGCTTCTTTGTGGTGGTGTAGGTATCATTGATGAAATAGTCGTCATCCAAGTCACTGTCTGTTTTTTTTAGAACACCATGATTCATGTTGAACACCTCCCATTGAGCATTCAAAGCATCCAACCTTTTCTGTATGTATGTTCCTGACTTACGTGAATCAGAATCCTTTTTTGAAGTTAGCCTCAATTTTAAGGATAGATTCAATGATTGTTCTCTGCTGTTGAAGTAGGTTCTCCATGGTTTAAGAACGATGTTGTAAATAGTTGGTTTCAGATACGTGTGACTGCGACTCTTACCGTAGTATGCACCTCAATTAAGCTGGTGAGACCCGCTTGTGGGAGGCCAGCAACCAAAGTGACACTACAGATAGAATCACGAATTACTCTTTTTTTTTTTTTTTTTTTTTTTTTCAAATACACTTTACTGTTGAACTATTGTAGACGTAATATGCAAGTCTTAGTTCACGTCGAAAGCTCGAAGGACCAAAATGTAGGGGGTATTTTGTGAATTGTGACCCTCTACATATAATTGATATGTAGTATATTAATGTAGGTTGTATCTTCTACGTTACGGGATGTGGTAATTAAAACTGTGTCCGTTTCCGTAGAGAGCGTTTATTGTACTGAAAATACTTATGAATAAAAAATGTAATTATAGTGAACGTATCGCGCGCGCAGGCGCGATATCAGCATTATTTTCTAAACTGTTGAAATATCATGTACTTGCTCGTACAGTGACTATATCCTAGACGGCCCCCGCGATTACATCAGATTTGATAGACCAAAAATCCTCGGGAATGAACATCAATTCCTACTAAGGATGATAAGTGAGACTATTTAATAAAAGAAACATTCTAATTACAACAGAGGAGGAGGCTGGGTACTACTACTTGCTTGGGATCCTGTAGTTAATTAAATAAAACTAAACACAAGCTTACTGCAAGACCTCAAGACATAGTAAGTGCAGTCTGCGTAGATCGGATCATGAATATTAATAAAAAACTAAAGGTACTCCGGGTTAACGTTTACATCGGAACGTCAATCGTCGGGAATCAAAACTTAAGAAAAATTAAGCTCGATAACATCCGTAACACTTGTTTTAATCAATATGTAATATTAGCGTTTATATAAGAAATCATTGTGTGAATCGTACTTATTTCCAGTTATGGTTTTAGTAGAAGTCTTAATAGATTTTGGAGAAAAATAAGTAAGGCTAAATATTGGCGTGATTTAAAGAAAGCTACTGTTAAAACTGGTCCCTCATTCTACATGTCTCCAGACATATCTTGTGGAACAGTTTGACTAAAGGAATGATGTAAGTAGATGTAGTGTAAATAATTGAAAATTTTGAATATATATGATATTAAACATAGTGACATTCATAACCTGAATATCAGAAATAAAAACAAATTTGTATTAACATCACTTAGACTTACAATCGATTTATGACGCAAGGACTTTACATAATTTGCATAAAAAACTATTTACTAATAACTCCATAAAACTATATGAAAAATAAAAAATAAACTGAAGAATTTATTACAAAAAAAGTGTGGTCACCCTAACGAGTGTATTTCCATAGAATTAATACAAAATGATAAACTTAGTTGTGAGGGGCGTCACTGAAAGTTTTTAGAACTGGCCACTTGTAAACGATATAATAAAAAAATAAGTTCAAATTTTGAAAATGGCACACTGCCAATATTATTGTGTATGGATTTTATTAATACACAAGTTTTCTGCATACATACGGGTGACGAAAGCTGAATCCTGAAACTAAAAGACCTAGTAAAGTGAAAAGATGTCAAAGCTTGGAAAAAAGATGGTGGCCTCGTTCTTTGGAAGAATAGGTCATTACGTAACAATTTTTATAGAAGATCGAAAAACAGTTACTGCAGAGTCGTACGCTAACAATTCTTTGCCACTTGTTTTGGGAAAAGTTCGGGAGAAACGACCTCTCAATAGGATAATCCTTCACCTCGACAACGCCTCGTCACACACCGCCAAGCAAACAATCGACTTCTTGCCGAACTCAATCGTGGAATTACTGGGTCTCCCACCATATAGCCCTGGCCTTGCACCTTGCGATTTTTTTTGAAGATAAAAGAAAAACTTTGAGGAAAACGTTTTATGGACGTCGAGGAAGCAGTTCAAGCGTTTCAAAATTCCGTTGAAGAAATGCTATTGGTTCAGGCCTATGTTCAATGATGGTGATAATGAATGATATTGAAATATATGTTTTTATATTAATTTTATTTTCCGGATTGTTATCCTTCTCAATATGTTGATACAATATATTTTACTAATTAAGAGTGCTAAGTAATTCTTAAATAGACAATATTTAAGACGTACTTAGCTACATACTTAGTACTTAATAGTTATGGAAATAAGTGTTTACTTATTTAACTACTTATTTATGTAGATAGCTTTTTAAACAAGTACTTATTTTATAGATAAATAGAGAAAAACAAGCACATAGTCCACCTGATGGTAAGTGATTGCTGTGGTGTATGAACTACTAGATCCATCCTCAATTAAAGAAAAAGATAGAAAGATAAATAGTCCACAGTTGTTCACACTCACCATGCAATAGACCATGCATTTAGGTGGTATATCAATCGTGAATCCAATTACCATAAAAGACGATTAAAGCAAATTCGGCTACTAGGAACAAACACTAGCTAGTTATGCTAGTTACTCGACTCCAAAGATTCGGTAAATCCCTCTCGGGGTCATGTGAACGCTTTTAAAATAAAGACCCAAAATATAATGACCAATATATAAAAAAGTAATTAAGCAATTTTTTTAATAAGAGTTGTTACACTACTAAGGAGGACATTATTGATAATAACCCCTGGGAATAAGGTGATCGTTACCATGCTGTTTTTTTTTAAAGAATGAGGGCGAAAAAGGAGCACATAGTGCACCTGTTGGTAAGTGGATGCCGTAGCCCAAACATATGCTGTTTTTAAATGTTTTCATAATTAATTTTATAAAATTTTATATTGTAAATTAATGTTTAAAAAAAGTCCTGCTAGGTTTCTTGATGAGTCTTTCCAGGTTAGGGGTTTTGCTGAATCACCGTTAAAGCTCAATTTTCAATAAGTATTCTTATAATTTAAATTAAATAAAAATGATTCTATCATATGACATATTCTATCTGCAATGGAAGTGGCCAATATCTAACACTGGAGTTTTAACTGATGTTAAAGAAGAAGGCTATTATAATTTTACGAAGTGTATTCTAGATAAAACCTTTACTTTTTCATTTATTTTATTACTTACGTTGTAAAAAATGTCCAAAGGTGTTTTTATCTTTGCTCTAATCTCTTTGAATTCCAACTCAACCTTTTTATATGAAATCATAACATTTTGGCCGTATCTTTTTATGGAATCTTTCACAGTACAAGCCTAGGAAATTATTCGTGAAAGCAAAAAAAATTCTTGTTAAGTAATTTCCACTCGCTTCCTGTCGTGATAAATTTGTATCTGTTTTTAAGTGAAATAGTAGAATATTGTTCAAACATGGGACAATAGCGAAAAAATGTTATGGAATTATCATTATAGATATAATATCATATGTCATCATTATAGATACCAATAAAATAATTTAGTTAACTACCGTGTTTTACCAAATTAAGCATATTGCCTATCAAAATCTGGAAAAAAATCGTCATACATAATATATAATTTGACGAAACGTTGCTGTTGTAATTATGATTCGCAAATTAAGGTAGACAAAGGTATTATATCATACAGCCTAGTCCGTTGTGTATTTTGCTCGAAGTACAGACGCGTCACTTTAATGATATGTTATTGGGAGGTTTTTGACTGCAGTTGCTAGTGAACAATTAATGACTATAATATTTCAAGTAACGGGAAAAAAAGCATAAGATTTATATCATTGGCGAAGCACTTGTTATACGTCATTTCCAATGGTTCACATGCGAAGACATTTTGGACACAAAATTGTACCCTTTTTAAACCATCTAATTTCATATATAACTTAATAAATTACTTATATGATAAAACAGGAGCAGCCAACCACCAGCGGTGAAGTTACCTCCCATTTTAACACATCCTCTATGCACAATGTTTGAGGCCAGACTGAGTCGTGGGTTTTGGCCGCACAAGCAAAGTCCATCGTGATAAAACACTTCGAAGTGCAAGAGTTTACCGAGAGCGGAGCGATGTGCTGGCAACTTCGCAGGGATGGACGGCCACATATAGGCATGTATGTAGCCGTAACATTGATGTCACCCTAAATTGAATGTTAAAAACTATAATGATGACGCGTGTATTCTGTGTTCCATATACATCTACATCTATCTTCGATTAAGAATCAAAATGCAGATTAGTCGTCACCCCTGAGGACTAAAACACGGCAGCATTAATCAGATATTATATAACATCTTCTAGCCCTAAGATTCTATGAGAGCATTACGTTTACACGTTTAAGATTACAGTAGTTATACCCTGGTAGAGCCGACCCATTCCTGCTACAACCATAATATAGTCGCAGCGAGGTTCTACCACGTAACAAAATAAAACGAAGTAAAATAATGATTAAAATTCTATTGACACAATTAAACAATTATAATTGCATACTATCACAATGGCGGCATTTATATTTACATGAAATTCGCAATGCTTATTCAAAGGAATATAAGATTAGCCTCAAACCGTCGCTTAGTAGCGTAACGATATAATTATGAATCGAACAATTCTCATGGAGATTACGGTTCATTTCGGGCTTCTGTGTAACGTCAGCTTTTAGAATGGCTTACGATTCAGCAACAGCAGGTTCACATTATTACGGTTTATTTGGTTCGGTTTCCTAATAAAATTTAAATTTATATGATAAAAAATCTAATGCGTTCACATATTTTTAGAAAAAAAAAATTGAAAAATACGTGTGGCACTCGGTGACTGCCGCGGTAAAGCTATTGCATAGCATTTTTTATCAACTTAAGCAATTATAATTATTTATTTATTTTATTAATGCAGTTAAGTCATTGATATTAAATCAAGTTACACTTTTTGAGCGTGGTGACCGATAAGAAAACATTTTTTATCTTATTGAATAAATGAGAAGTTAATATGGTTTAAAATATTTTTAATATCTTACAATACATGTAGGTTATTCAGGAATTTTTATCATTGAGTTAGCAGCTAGTGTACACGCATACTTCTAGTCGCACGCACCAAACACGGTGCCGAACTCTGCCGAGTGCCGAAGTCTGCCGAACTGAAACGACGTTAGACGATGCACGGCTTTCAACGCCACACCTCCGTCCCCGTCGGAGTGGGGAGCGTGAGGTTTTTTTTCGTTACGGAATTTCTGGATTCGGTCCCCGCGCTCAAGGCCCGCGATAGAAGCTATGCAATAGCTTAAAAATGAACATTTATTTACAATCAGATTATTACGAGAATAATTTTTAAAATGAAAAAAAAATGAAACACGTCGTTTATACGTGGTAGAACCATGCAGTTATATTAGAAGTATAGTTGTAGCACGAATGGGTCGGTTCGACCGGGGAAGGACCACGCTCTCACAGAATATCAATGTAAAATAGTAGCTTAATGATTGTGTGTTTCGTATAGTGAGTGTAGAGAACCAGAGACACTTTTTAATTGAAAGGAGGCTTTTCATCTTAGTCCTCACGGGTGACAACGCATCTGCATTTTGATTCGTAATCGAGGATAAATGTAGATGTCTGTGGGCCACAGCAACCACTTACCATCAGGTGAACTGTGTGCTCGTTTGTCACCCTATCCTATATAAAAAAAGCGTCGATTTCTTGTAATTTAATCGTACAAGTATTCGAATCATCATCATCATTACAGCTCTTCACAAGTCCACTACTGAATATCTTCCTCCAAAGAAAGCCGCAAAGCATGGTCCTGAGCCACTTTCCTTGTCATGAGTTTTTCATTTATGTTCTAAGTTATAATTAGTAGCTATTATTAAGTCAGTGTTAATTATATTTATTGTTATTGTGTTCAAAAAATAATTAAATAACCAATAAATTATAAGGTGTTTTTTATATACATCAAACGTCTGATAGAAAAGCAAGTACATGTTTTGCTAAACTTTAAAAACAAAACCCAATTTTAAAACATAGACTTATCGATTATAAGTCCTTTAACTTTAAAATAAGTTTAGTTCTAATTAATGGTATTTACTCCAGTTTCTGATGCATGTAAAGAATAAATAAAGCTAATCGTATATCTATTTACAGCCCATTAATATTCACTATTCTTTTATAATTATTTTATAAAAACATTACCCCCCTTGGATTTTATATTATACACTTAGATTTTCTCCTGTATCGCGGAGGCAACTTACAAACATAAATTGCATAAGGACACACATCCAGACCCGAAACAATTATTTGTGGGATATACAAATACTTGTTCCGTGCGGGATTCAAACCCGCGACTCCTGGCACAGTCATTCATTGCCAAGCCACTGCGCCACGGAGCCGTCGTCTATAATAAAATAAATTCGTCCGCACATAAACGACGTAGACAATGCACGGCCTTCAAACCACACCTCCGTGCCCGTCGGAGTGGGGAGCGTGAGGTTTTTTTTCGTTACGGAATTTCTGGATTCGGTCCCCGCGCTCAAGGTCCGCGATAGAAGCTATATAATAGCTTAAAAAAATTACAAGTTTAAGATTACAGATGCGCAAGGCTAGTGTCCATAAGTAGGGCGTACTATATACAATGTGCAGAGGAGTTTCTTCCACTAGAGAATAGAATCTGCACATCCTTGATTTGCTTAGATTCAAAACAGTAATGAATTTTTATAAAAAACAACATGCAATGGAACTGCAACAACTTTTATCCATCCATCAACATACATTGATATACATAAACACTCACGCCTGTCACCCAGAGGGGTAGGCAGAGACTATAGACTTCCATTTGGCACGATCCCAACACACCTCTCTGACATCCATATACCTACGAATACATGCTCGTCGGTTAAGGGTACTCCTAATTTGGCCAGTATTCAATAAATCGTTAATTTGGTTGATACATTTTCGCCTAGGACGTCCCTTTCCGACTGCCATTCTCTTCTGGAACATAAATTTTCTTTGTCACTCTTTCCTCATTCATTCTTTTCACATGACCAAACCACCGAAGCTTTCCTTTCTTAATCCTGGTCACAACATCATCTTGCAAACCACACTCTTCTCTTATCACGCAATTTCTAACATTATCATTAAGATTTAGCCCTAATATACTCCTTAACGACCGCATTTCTACTGCGTTTATTCTACTCTCGTGTTTCTTCTGCCACACCCAACTTTCACTACCATACGTTAAAGTAGGGACCAAAACAGCATTGTGAATTGCCATACTTGGCTTTTTTGTCACATTCTAGGTTCTTCATAATGGGTTGTAGAGCCCCTCCTGCATTTACTCGTCGTTCTATATTCTTGTCATATCTACCATCCCTGCTAAATACACATTCCAAATACACACACTCATCCACTTGCTCGATTAACTCCCCTTCTATTCTTATTTCACATTCGTTTTACTTTCTCCTCTTTCAAAAACCATCTAATATAGCCTATATAAGTCTACTGCTGAACATAAGCCCCTTTCTTAGTTTACATCATACGTGGAATTTTGCTATAGCTGCCACACTTAGCAGACGGGGACAGAATTTTTATTATTTTTAGTTATTATCAAGGAGGTGATGAGACTCATTTCCTGTTTCAGTTTCCCTTCGACGCCTTTTACGATACACTACGGGACATAAGTAGTGTTCTTACACCGCCACGACAAGGTGTTTTTTGTACATGGTTTTAATCAAAAGATTAATCTTAGAAATAGACATTAAAAATTAAAGTTGAAGATTTTTACTCTATCTTACTTTCTTTCATATTTAATATAATATTTATTAGTATTTTGAACATTTATTCTTAATTCTATTTCTAATGTCTATTTTTTTACAATATTGCGTTACCATTATATTTCACTTCTCCTGGGGTTAACTGGGAAAGAATTCCAAAAGGCATTAAGTACGCCCTTAGTCGTCCTTTTTATTAAGTTGTTCATAAAATTCTAAATATTTATATAAAGTTGTTCATTATCCTTTTTATTAAGTTATTCATAAAATTGTAAATAAATCATCATAATCATTAGTTGATTCTTACTACCCCGGATGTCCAATAAAGTCGTAAAATCCGCCTGGCTAACAGCACAAACGTCTCTAAAAGACGCATTTAATAAAAATTCAGTTTTCAACCACAATATTTCATGGCAAATATTTCAATCGTAATATATTTCTATATTTATAATAATAAAATATTTCTGTACACATAACTATTAATAAAATTGAAGTGTATGTGTAGTATATTGAAATAATTGGCTTCTTTAAGCTCAGCGGACTATTTACTCGTACATGCTACTAAGTCTTAAACTATCATTTATTTTTATTTTTCGGTCTCTCTGTAATCCTGTCTAGTGGTCTGTGGTGCGAGCTTATGTTTGAAATGGCTGAACCGATTGTGATGAAATTTTAGAATAGATAGAGAACAATACCAAGAGGGATTTAAGCTATATTTTGTAAGATTAAAACTACTTTTACGGATTTTATCGCGTTTATTTTTACTTTTTATTTACTTTTATTTTTAATTCCCGACGTTTCGGGCGCTTTCCAGCACCCATGGTCACGGGGGACTGAGATGACTGACGTCCCGATGTCATTGTTAAACCCGGAGTAACTTCAGCTTTTTTTAATTATTGTTTATGGTCCGATCTATGCAAAACGAACTGACTATGTCCTGAGGTCTTGCAGTGGTATGCTTGGGTTTAGTTTTAATTTCATTGATTATAGGATCCCAAGCAGATGGTAGTACCATCCATCTTCTCTATTTAAATTAGGATGTTTTTTAATTTCAATAGCCTCACGTATCATCCTTGGTAGGAATCGGTGTTCTTTCGCGAGGATCTGTGGTCTATCAAATCTGATGTAATGGTTGGGTCCGTCTAGGATATGATCACAAACTGCAGACTTCCCGGAACGTTGATGCTTCACATCAGCTATATGTTCTTTTACGCGGGTCCTAATTGATCTTTTTGTTTGTCCTATATAAGAGAGACCACATTCACAATCAAGCTTATACACTCCTGCATCTTGTAGAGGAATATGACACTTGACGGATGGTAGGAACTGACTAATCTTCTTCGGCGGCTTGTAGAATGTTCTAATAGAAGCTCGCTTCAAGATATAGCCAATCTTGTCTGTGACACCTCTGACATATGTTAGTACAGCATGCACACGCTCGACTGTGGTCGGCTTCACTCGGTAACTGTGACGTAGGCGCGGGACCCGAAGCTTGTTGTCGTGCAGAACTTGTATATTTTATATATACATATTCTGCTGGCATGTTATTTTCCTCTAGTTTCCTAGTTATAATTGAGATGCAGTCTTCAACAGGTAGGCATGTAAATAGAGACTGAACATCAAAACTGACCATGGTTTCATTGTCAGTAAGATGTAGGTCTTTTATCTCACTGACAAAATGGTATGAATCCTTAGTGTGTGCTCTTGTGTGTCCTCTGAGTGGTGATAATATTTTAGATAAGTATTGAGCCAATCTGTAAGTTGGCGAATAATTCTGACTCATTATTGGACGTAATGGAGCATTCGGTTTGTACATCTTTGGTAACCCATACAACTTCGGTGGTTTGGCACATGAAGGTATTATCGAATTAATGTCCAGATTCAATTTTTTAGAGTATTTCTTAATTAGATCGCTAGTTGTTTTAAGCGTATAAGTTGTAGCGTCTGTTTTGAACTTCCGATAGGTAGTTTCATCCGACAAAAAGTTGTTGTATTTTAAAATTGTAATCTGACGTATCCATTATAACCGTAGAATTAACTTTATCTGCGCAGAGTCGTAAGCTCTGTTCTGTTGTGTACGTTTTTCAAAGCGTTAAATTCATTTTTGGGAAGATTTAATTTCGGCGCTGAACTTCGACGTAACATAGACGAGATGTCTTGACGTATGGCCTCTAAATCTTCATCACCAATATTATTTTTATACAGACAGTCCTCAACACTACAGATAATGTCCTCATACGGTATTTTTCGCGGTGTTATTGCGAAATTAATACCTTTTTCTAAAACTTTTATTGTGGCGTCGTCCAGTGTTTGTTTTGATAAGTTGTAGACAGCGCGTTGTTTATGATTCGTGTCTGTGGTCAACGATTTCGTATGTTGGACATTTGATTTAGTTGTTAATTTATGGTATTTATCAATGTGTTTATTTTTGCATTCATTGTATTTAGTTGTTTCGCGTTTATCTAAAGTTTCCATGCAATTTTTATGATCAAATGTCGATAAAACTGTCTTTAATTCACTGGATGAATTGTCTATGGTTTTGTTTATGAAATATAGATCAGTACGTTTTTGCTGAATCACCGTTATTAACAACTTTTTTACTAGCCTGATTTAAGATCTTAGCGCTTCCTCGAATGTCTTTTTTAGTGGATATCTTGACACACGTAGGAATGAGATAATGATCTCTGCATCTCTTCAAGAAATTTAAAGCTGTTATGTATCTTGCGCGCTTGGTCTTTAAATCTTCCAATCGGCGTATTTTATTTGCTATTTCCAGTCCGTACTGGTTTACATAATGATTTCTTATATTTACGCGAACACTATACATGATTAAAACTACTTTTACGGATTTTATCGCGTTTATTTTTACTTTTTATTTACTTTTATTTTTTAATTCCCGACGTTTCGGGCGCTTTCCAGCACCCATGGTCACGGGGGACTGAGATGTCTGACGTCCCGATGTCATTGTTAAACCCGGAGTACCTTCAGCTTTTTTAATCATTGTTTATGATCCCACTATGGTCACACGATGGGCTCACCTGTATCTCCCGTTGTCGCCGATATATTCGTGGAAGACTTTGAGGAGAAAGCCCTCCTTACTGCACCTGTTACACCAAGGATCTACAAGCGGTACGTAGACGATACTTTCACAATTTTACCATCAGACAAAATAACTGCATTTTTAGAACATCTTAATTCCATAAACTCTAAAATTTAATTTACTATGGAGTTAGAGGCAAATAATTCCTTACCTTTCCTAGATGTGTTAGTCATCCGAAATCCTAATAACACCATTGGTCACACTGTGTATAGGAAAAGGACCCATACAAACCGATATTTAAACGGTGAATCTCACCACCATTAGCTACCGTGGGCAAATCTTTGTTACAGAGAGCACGAGGGATCTGTGACAGCAAACACCTGGCCGCCGAGCTTCAGCACGTCAAGCAAGTTCTGCACGACAACAAGCTTCGGGTCCCGCGCCTACGTCACAGTGACCGAGTGAATCCGGCCACAGTCGAACGTGTGCCTGCTGTACTACCATATGTCAGAGGTGTCACAGACAAGATTGGCTATATCTTGAAGCGAGCTTCTATTAGAACATTCTACAAGCCACCGAAGAAGACTAGTCAGTTCCTACCATCCGTCAAGTGTCATATTCCTCTACAAGATGTAGTAGTGTACAAGCTTGATTGTGAATGTGGTCTCTCTTATATAGGACAAACAAAAAGATCAATTAGGACCGGCGTAAAAGAACATATAGCTGATGTGAAGCATCAACGTTCCGGGAAGTCTGCAGTTTGTGATCATATCCTAGACGGACCCAACCATTACATCAGATTTGATAGACCACAAATCCTCGCGAAAGAATACCGATTCCTACCAAGGATGATACGTGAGGCTATTGAAATTAAAAAACATCCTAATTTCAATAGAGAAGAAGGCTGGGTACTATCACCTGCTTGGGATCCTATAATCAATAAAATTAAAACTAAGCCCAAGCGTACCACTGCAAGACCTCAGGACATAGTCAGTTCATTTTGCATAGATCGGACCACAAACAATAATTAAAAAAGCTGAAGGTACTCCGGGTTTAACAATGACATCGGGACGTCAGTCATCTCAGTCCCCCGTGACCATGGGTGCTGGAAAGCGCCCGAAACGTCGGGAATTAAAAATAAAAGTAAATAAAAAGTAAAAATAAACGCGATAAAATCCGTAAAAGTAGTTTTAATCATGTATAGTGTTCGCGTAAATATAAGAAATCACTATATTTTGTAGGAAAAAACTTAAAGATTAAAAAAGCGAAAAATGGATAAAATAAACGATCTTTAACTTTCTAAAATCAAAATATAGCTACATAAATAGTCATATGCATGAGAAGCAGGGTTGGATGACTAGTATTAAATACTAATTCAGGAATGGAACGGCCACCTCATTATTTTTCTTTTCTTACTACTTCACTCACACACTTGAGCTCGTATTTAATTAAATCCCAGTATAAATAAGCGAGGAATAAAATTTGCTTTCAAAATATTGAGCCTCTAATATTAAAGTTGAGTTAATTAGTAAAATAATTATTTATTTTGTATCTTTGAAAATGATTCTCCACGGTTGGCACACAACAGTGGTTGGTTTGGTTTTCAACAGTGGTAGAGCCACGCGGCAGCTTTGCTGTCGCACGTATGGGCCGGCTCAAACCGGGGTGGTACCACGACCTCACAGAATACCGGCGTGAAGTGGAAGCTCTGCTTCCGCGTTTCGTCTGGTGAGTGCAGGTGGCCGGAGGCTAAATCCCCCCCCATCAACATGGTAGCGGAATTCAATGATAGACTACCCCAGGAGGGTACCAGAACCCCTGGAGAATCCCTATCTGAGCATACACGACCATGGTTTTCAACTTCTGAGCGTGGGTGCTCAGGCTGCCCCGCGTATTCTGGGGGGGGGGGGCAAAATTCCGCTCAAGACTAAAACTGCTCGGGGCAAACGGAGCAACAAGACCAAGGCGACCCCTGCCACGCTATCCGTGTATTTCTGCAATATCAGGGAACTTCACTCCAAACTAAACGCCGTCCACTACCATCTTGAGACGGCGAGGCCGGCTCTGCTCTTTCTGACCGAGACGCAGGTGTCCTCTCCGGCTGATGTCTCGTATCTCTCCTACCCGGGGTACAAACTGGAACACTCCTTTGTGCCTCGGGCTGGAGTTTGCGTTTACGTCAGAGAGGACATCTGTTCTCGACGCCTCGGCAGACTTGAAGGTTCGGACCTGTCCATCCTTTGGCTACGCGTAGACAGCGACGACCATCCGCGCATCTACGGGTGCCTCTATAGGTCCCACAGCGGTAATGCCGAAACAGACCGACTCTTCGACCACGTCCAAATGGCTGCAGATTCGTTGCTACAGCAGATCCCCTCCGCAGAGATCGTGATCCTCGGCGACTTTAACGCCCATCACGCCGAATGGCTCGGTTCACGTTTAACCGATTATGCGGGGAGATCTGTTCATGATTTTGCCTTGTCATATGGTCTGACACAACTGGTTACTTCGCCTACGCGGATTCCAGATGTGGAGGATCATGCACCTTCCCTGTTGGACCTTCTGCTGACCTCTCACCCGGACGGATATCAGATTTCCGTCGACGCCCCTTTAGGCTCCTCGGACCATTGTCTTGTCCGGAGTGTGGTGCCACTCACGCTGAAATCGCGGTTGCATTCTGCAGGCTGCCGCCGTGTTTGGCACTATAGGTCAGCCGATTGGGATGGGATGCGGTCTTTCTTTGCATCCTACCCTTGGGGGCGGGTTTGCTTCTCGCCGGACGATCCCAACGTTGTTGCGGATTCTGTCGCTGATGTGGTACTTCAGGGTATGGAACTTTTTATTCCTTCCTCTGTGGTGCCCATTGGAGGCAAATCTCAGCCATGGTTTGGTCGCTCCTGTAAAATAGCATCATGCTATAAGCAGGAGTGCTACCAGGCCTGGGCTGACGCATCAGCGTCCAGGGATGTAAACACCAGCGCTCTAAAAAAGAAGTATAATTCCGCCTCTAGGTCCTTCAAAAGAGTCATTGCCAAGGCAAAGTCAGAGCACATAGGCAGAATTGGCGAGAAACTAGTTCGTCTTCCTTCTGGAACCCGTACATTCTGGTCTCTCGCCAAGGCTGTCCAGGGGAATTTCTGTCAGCCATCTCTTCCATCTCTGCACAGGGAGGACGACTCACTGGCCCACACCGCAAAGGAGAAAGCCGACCTTCTAGGCTCTTTCTTTGCGTCTAACTCGACTCTCGATGACGGGGGAGTACGCCGCCGACCATCCCGCGGTGTGAGTGCTCCATGCCGGAAGTGCAGTTCACTCAGCGCTCGGTTCGCAAAGCACTCCTCTCCCTGGACATCCACAAGTCGAGTGGGCCTGACGGAATCCCCCCAATTGTGCTGAGGACGTGTGCTTCAGAGTTGGCACCGGTTTTAACGCGTTTTTTCCGGTACTCCTACTCCCTAGGCGTAGTCCCAAAATCATGGAAGACGGCTTTCGTCCACCCGATCCCTAAAAAAAGGCGACCGCTCAGACCCGTCCAACTACCGGCCTATCGCCATCACCTCCTTGTTCTCCAAAACAATGGAGTCCATTGTAAACTGCCAGCTCATGAGGTACCTTGAGGATCACCAGCTGATTAGTGACCGCCAATACGGTTTTCGCCGTGGTAGGTCAGCTGGTGATCTTCTGGTCTACCGAACTCATAGATGGGCGGAGGCAGTAGAGTCCAAGGGGGAAGCATTGGCCGTTAGTTTGGACATTGCGAAGGCCTTCGATCGGATTTTGCACAAAGCGCTTCTTTCGAAGCTCCCTTCCTATGGGCTTCCCGAGAAATTGTGCGATTGGATCACCAGTTTTCTTGCAGATCGGAGCATCAAGGTCGTTGTAGACGGTGCAAGCTCCGATTGCAAGCCTATTAATGCTGGTGTTCCACAGGGCTGCGTGCTATCGCCAACGCTGTTTCTTCTGCATATCAATGATATGTTGCAGACCCGTAACATTCATTGCTATGCAGATGACAGCACTGGTGATGCTCTTTACACCGGCCGAGCCAATATTTCTCGGGAAAACGTCTTTGAGTGCCGGGACAAACTTGTGTCTGAAGTCGAGTCTCTGCTGGACAGAGTCTCGGATTGGGGGCGACTAAATCTAGTCCAGTTTAACCCCCAGAAGACACAAGTTTGCGCGTTAACCGCTAAAAAGAACCCCTTTGTCGTATCCCCTCAGTTTCAAGGCACTCCCCTTGTTGCCTCAGCCAGTATCGGAATCCTCGGCGTCGACATATCGAGTGACGTGCAGTTTCGTGGTCACTTGGAAGGGAAGGCCAAATTGGCCTCTAAAAAGCTTGGCGTGCTCAGCAGAGCGGGACAGTATTTCATGCCGGCACACCGCCTGCAACTTTACAAGGCGCAGGTTCGGCCGCACATGGAATACTGTTCCCATCTCTGGGCTGGGGCTCCCCAGTACCAGCTCCTTCCACTTGACCACATCCAGCGCAGAGCGGCTCGAATCGTCGACGACCGAGTGCTTTCCGATCGGCTCGATTCTCTGGCACTGCGAAGAGATGTTGCATCTCTTTGCATTTTCTTTCGCATATACCATGGAGAGTGCTCTGAGGAATTGTTCGGATTAATCCCAGCCGCCAAATTTCGTGAACGCACTACGCGGCAAACGTCCCGATACCATCCACACCATCTGGATGCTTGGCGGTCCACCACTGTACGTTTCAAAAGGAGTTTTCTTCCGCGTACAACCTCTCTGTGGAATAATTTACCACCAGCGATTTTTCCGGACCGATACGACCTGGGGACCTTCAAGAAAAGAGCTTACTCCTTTCTAAAGGGCCGGCAACGCGTCTGCAATTCCCCTGGTGTTGCAGTTGATCATGGGCGGCGGTAGTCACTTAACATCAGGTGAGCCAACATGCTCGTTTGCCCCCTCTTCTATAAAAAAAAAAAAAAAAAGCTTTTTAGCTTAAATACTTTTTTATTGCTGTTGGGCTTAGATTCTTTTTTGAATGGCAAATTAACAAATCCTCTCTACAACGGGGGAGTTCCATGACTAGCAGTGGGGAAAAATTAAGGCAGAGGATGGATTCAAAGCGTATTATCGGGATTTTGATATAGAAAAAGTGGGTGAAAGAAAAGTAACGAGTAAAAATTTCTTAGTTAGTAATACGGAATTGTCAAAGTAAACTACAACCCAATTGATTTTAAGCAGTTTCTGCAGCCCATTTTTTATTGAACGGGAGTGACAAAAGAGTACACAGTGGTACGTGGATGCTGTAGTCATGTACATATCTTGAATTAAGAATTAAAATGGAGATGCGTTGCACCCCCGAGGACTATGATGGAATGCCTCATTTCAAGTAAAAAGGATCGTATTTCTTTACACCACCACCATACGAAATACAGCAGCATTAAGATGATATTTTACGCTGGTATTCTGTAAGAACGTGGTCTTTCCCCGGTCGAGCCGACCCATTCGTGCTGCAATAATAATTTAGCTGCAGTGTGGCTCTACTATGTAAAAATAGTTTACGAACTAAGATGAAATGCCTTTTAACTTTTACGTAATTATACTGGCAGCACATAACGAAATGCTGCTTGACAGCAGAAATAAGTGGCGACCACCCACCTGACTCCTAGACAGAAAATAATCCTACCACCTAGTAGAAGTCCTATCTTATAGTGAGAATCCTACTTTCTAGTGGGATCTCTACCACCTAGAAAGATTAGTACAAATAAATCATTATTAGTGTGAAAACGAGCTAATAGTCCAGCTGACGAGATGGAAAATTTTCATATTTATAGATACTTATAGAAACTGTTTCTTGTCATAAGCTTATATACTTTTTATCAGTTCGTAAAAAATCACTTCTGGTCGAGATCGCACTTTTGACGTAGCTGTTAACTAGCCGGTTGCCAGTCTAAGTATTCCACTTCTGGCTTCAATGAGACTAGGTGTTTAAATCGCCACCTATTGGAAGCCATAATGTATTTCTAGCATTTTCCATAGTTGCCTCTTACGATATCCACAGGATGATATGGTGGATTCCATTGCGCCACCCCTACATGGCGTTAAATTAATTATATAATTAAAATATATTTAATATACTTATTTCAAAACTTACTCAATACATTTCAATTTTTATTTAAATTTATCGTTCCGCTCGGACAAAGAGTCTCGTACACGAATTACTAATTTTCCTAGACCTCTAATTATGACCCAAACACAATAAACTTTATCGTTACGTATTAAAATATTCCGGAATTACTCGCCTTAGACCCGGATCAGACTGAATTGTTCCGTTACAAATGTACCTACCTGTTTTGTAAGCCTCGATTTCTAAGTTAATAATATAATTAAAACACAAAAATGCATTAATAATATTATATTAGTTTATTTCGTAGCAAGTTTTGATTTTTTATAAAAATTTGTCTTTTAGTTGAGATATCAACATAAAAAATATTTGCTAAGTTCAATGTAATAACCTTTAAAAAATACCCTACGTATTTTGTGACGTCAATAAGGAAATAAGAATGTACTCATATATAGTACACAAATAATCCAGCGCCATCTCAGAAATTATTAATTGCAATTTTAGTACCGATTCAACACAAGGCGAGTATGCGTAAGCATTTCCCCAAAAGTAAAATGATGAAAGGCCTACGCAAGGGTAAAATGACGAAATGCCTACGCATACTCACCTCGTGAGAACAAGGACAAGTTATGTCGGGACTCGCACTAACTAAATCCCCTTGGTGCTTCACTTTCGCCGAATATTGGGACGGGAACACTTTCGTTCAGATTCGTAACCCATAGCGGACTCTTCTCGGAGAGGACAACTCTTCCACCTTTTCCTTCTTAGCTTATACGCTTCTACGCACCAGAACAGTAGGGAGAGCGGCGGAATACCGACATCCCTCTACCGCGGCTAACTAAACCACATCGATGTTGCGTCTCCGCCATTTTAATTAAAACTAAAGGTAGTCCGGCTTAACTATGAAATCAGGATATCAAGCATCTCATTCCCCCGTGACAATGTTTCATGTAAAACGTTCGAAACTTCGGGAGATTAGGACAAAATTAAATTAAGCGCCATATCGTTGGTAAATCCCTGCTAAAATAGTTCTAATTGAATTTTTTTCTGAGTCTATAATTCTTTTGAATCGTGGTTAAAATTCATTTGTAAAACGAATGCTTTAAAAAATGTAGGAATAAAATTCTCATAACTATTCGAAAAGGTAATTTAAGGACGGTCTTCAATATAATTCCTTTTGGAAACCTTAGCATTGGCTGGATCAAACGTTTTCTAAGCAAATGAGGGTTCGGTTCGACTTATAATAACGATAAATAGGTAATCGTGGAATGACCATTTTTTTATTATTTAACTAGTGATGCGCTCCGGCTTCGCACGGGTGATTTATGGGTCTCGATAACAGCGCCACCTACCGGCTCCAATTGATAAATAAATATCGAAATCAGTCGCGCCGTTCACAAGTATTAACAAATGTAGATAATAGATAAATAACAACTTTGAATTTTAACTTCCTCGACGCATCTTCATCAGACAACAAGACGCACTACACGTTTAAACCTTTTGGTTATGGACATACTTTGCAATATATTATGCGTTCCACAAGGGTTTGTAAATTTTGCTTCTAACAGCCCCGTCGTAATACGACGCTAGTATTTTCAGTAAAGTGATTGAGCTTTTATAATAAATTGCAATGTACTTCTCGAGACTGCATCGTCATTTACCATCAGATGGTATCTTTTAGATTAGATAATGATAAAAAATTGCCAATTTGTTGGTTTTACGCCGGATCAATTTAAAACTTTTAGGTGAATAAGTTTTCACTTTGTGATACCATCACTATTGATTCAGTCTACAATGGAGAACTCATATTGAAACTTTGTCAACGAGACCTAGTTCAGCTGTGTATGCAGTTAAAAAGATAAAACTGTTGACGGGTGTCATGGATACAATAAGATTGGTTAAATTAAACTCTATCCACAGTGTGATGATCTATTAATTATCATTGTAATTGAATGGAGATATTTGCGATAGCTATCACGGTTGGCAGTTGCGTTGGCATCCGCAGTTTTTTTTAATTTAAATCATCATCGTTAAGAAAATGATTCTGTTTATATCCTGTTTCACTTTCCCTATTTTTCCTCTAATAACAACAATGGGATGACTTACATCTCCACTAGACGGCTATAATCACCAGCCATTTACACCTTTTTTTTATTATTTTTGTGTATTGCTTGCACCCTTTCAGAAATATAAAAATCAGAAATCAAATATAAAAATCAGAAATATAAATATAGTGCTCTTATTACATTAATAAAATAGGTGTTAAATGAACACTAAATTTGAAAATATTGGTTTTAGTTAAAATATTGGATTTTATAAATTTATGCACAACTATTTCATCATCACCATTACAGCCCTTCACAAGTCCACTGCTGAACATAGGCCTCCCCCAAGTAATGCCACAAAGCACGGTCCTGAGCCACCTGCATCCACCGACTTCCTGCATGTCTTACCAGGTCGTCACTCCATCTAGTGGAGGGTCGCCCTACACTTGCCTACCGGTACGAGGCTGCCACTCGAGAACCTTTCTTCCCCATCGGTTATCGGTTCTTCGAGCTATATGGCCGGCCCATTGCCACTTCAGCTTACTAATCCGTTATCCACAACTATTTATAAGGCTTATTTTATTTTCTGAGGCTATTGAAATTAAAACACAACCTAATTTCAATACAGAAGGAGGCTGGGTACTACCATCTGCTAGTGATCCCGTACTTAATAAAATTAAAACTAAACCCAAGCATACTTCTTCTGAAAGACCCAAGATTTCAAGCCCATTCTGCGTAGAACACTGTTTTTAACAATGGTAGATCCACGCGGCAGCTTTTTCTGTCGCACGGATGGGCCGGCTAGAACCGGAATGAGACCACGACCTCACAGAATACCAACGTGAAGTAGAGGTTTACCTTTTGCGTTTCGCTTTTTAAGTGCAGGTGGCCAGAGGCCCAATCCCCCCACCTCCCCTGCATGAACATGGTAGCGGAATCAAAAAGAAACTACCCCAGGAGAATCTGTTTGTATTTTTCTTGGTTTGAAATTGGTTGAAGGTGTCCGTGAAATGCAGTAGGTACCACAATTTTATAAAAAAATAATTTCAGATCACGATTGTAATTTGAATAACTAACTTATTAGATTCATACTACAGTAGCTACAGTAGCCTTTCAGCGGCAAAATATTTTACATATTTTTTTATTTTATCCTTTTAAAGAGGTATTTATTAAAATTTATTTATTTGAATATATTTAATTAATTTATCAATGAACATCATTAATTTATCAAAGAACAAATATAATATGATTGTGAGACTTATAAAAGCGAGCAGATATTTTCATTCTATATGTGTGAAACTATTGACCCCAAAAGGGCAATTGAAAGGTATTAAGCACAATTGAGACATTAGCACTTAGATTTAAGAGGGGAGAGATAGTTAACGTTTACGACGATATTGTCAACCCCAGTAAATAAAATACTATCCTCCTACATATATCCAAATACCATAATGCCAGAACCAATAGAACGCCTTCAATGTCCAAACTAACGGCCAATGCCTCCTCCTTGGAATCTACTGCCTCTGCCCATATATGAGTTAGGTAGGCCAGAAGACCATCAGCTGATCGACCATGACGAAAACCGTAAACAGTATTATTAGTCGTTATTAGAGAGACTCTGCTGCTCACCTCCTGATTTGTTTATTTCTGCCGACGGGATAGTGGATTTCCTTACACAGCCTCTACACGGCACGGGTACACATATTGATATCGCACGAAGATTTAACATAATAAAAAAAATCCCACATCCCACATGATAGCAAATCCGCTTTATATTATTGTTTGTATCTTAACAACATTTTTCATACCATAGATTGTTATGGAAGAAGAAGCCTTCCTGCTTATTCCAATCACGAACACACCTGATTTACATCCCAATCCTACAAACATACTGGAACTATCCAATGAGACCCGGGCCTAAAGTAGTTTAATCCCGGAAAATTGCGGACTCAATGTCATCTTAACTGCTTTTGACACAAAAGCAGAGTAATATTAGTATATAAAAATTTAAGTACTTTTAACATTTGCATTTATAAATAACTGTTTTCATTTTGAAGTAATTTTATCAAAATATCTTTGAGAAGCATTTATTATTTATTAGGACTTTAAGAAATTTTAGTCATTATTATCTACAGCCCGTCATACTTTTTCTGTTGAATATTGGATAGCATGAAAGTTTAGCAATATTGTAAGTTTAAAAATTGTAATAAAACGGCCGTGTACTACGTAAATAACGGACGCAGTGAGTCCAAATAGTGATGTAATTAACGACTTAAAACTGACAACAGACTTGTGTGCTTAATTTTTTTCTTAAGTAACTTAAACTATTTACTTTATTATATAAAAAAATTTTCGTGTTATAATTTAACTTGACGTGTTAAAACATGCGTTAAGAAAATCTTTTTTGCTATTAGTTTATTAGTAAAAATTCCACTTTAATAAAAATTCATATTTAACATGTATATTGATTGATAAGTAATAACCGTCGTAGATGGTGCTGTTTTAAAAATTCTTCAAAATGCATGAGAGCTTGTTGAATTTAGGAATAAGCAATTAACGTTAGCTGTTTTTAAAATTAAAATAGTTACATTAAAAAATGCTGTTACATTATATATTTATCGATAAAACGCCCATCATTAAGCTTGAACCAACGGGACGCCCCGAATGGAATTAACAGACCTACTTTAGGAGAAGCAAAATAGTGTTGTTATTACAATGTGACGTCCTGCTTTGCTATGAGTATCTGCGGTCTAGTTTAGTCGAAGGTTTAGGAATATTTTTAGCAGTTTAGCAGTTTCCATAGTCACCTGCTGTAAGTTTTTTTATAGCATAAGGGTGACAAACAACAACATAGTGCACTTGATGGTAAGTGAATACTGTGGCCCAAAGAAACCTACATTTGTCCTGGATTAAGAATTAATATGCATATTCATTGTCATGCCTGAGGACCAAGATGGAATGCCACGTTACCAATAAGAAAGGTCTCCGGTTCTCTACATTTAGAGCGTTGTCCTTCCTCGGTCAAGTCAAACCTAACCTGTTACAATTACAATATAGCTACAGCATGGCTCTACCACGTACAAGTTGACGCCATTGTCGAATTTAGTCAGGGAAATTAAATTTAAATGCGTTTTTGAATCACTCTTATTCATCCACTCACAACAACACACTCACGACTCCTTTTTTATAAATTTTTTTAATTTTTTTCACATTCAACCTTTGTTAAGTAAAAATTCACATTCAACCTTTGTTCATGGAGCATCTGGTGGAAATCATATTGAGTCACGTTGTCATAAGTCACGTAGTACCGCGGTTGAGGACGGAACTTCTACACAGGTGACGACAGCCCTTTCATAGCTCATTCATCATGCCAATTTTGGACATTACATAACATTAATGACAGTACTTAGAGGATAATAATAAAACGTGCTTAAAATTTTCTTTGTAATATTCTCTAGTAAGAATTTGTTTAGTGACTTGTGAATTATTATGGTGATGTATTTTAGATATAAAATAATCAACAGCCATTTATTTTATCAATATTTGTTTTTTTTAATCTTCGTAAATTTTGAACAAAATATAGTCTAGATCTCTTCTGGTACTGCTATTCATCTGTTCGTAAAGTTTCATCACAATCGGTTCTGCCATACCAAAAATTAGCCTGGACAAAAAAAATGTGGTGGGAAAATTACTGACAAATTTTTTTAAATGGTTCTTTATATCAAAAACGCATGCAAATAACCGCTTAAGCTTAATAGAAGCCAGCTGTTTAAATATTACAAACATATACTTCAATTTTAATTATATTTGGTTTTTTTTATTATAGAACATGTCGGCTTGACCGGTGTAGGACTACACTCTTACTAATCACCAGCGTAAAACAGGATCACGGCAGCATTATGCCGTGTTCCTGTGGTAAAGAACTGGAGACCTACTAGGGTCTCCAGTTCTTTACCACACTGGGTACGAGGCATTCCATCTTAGTCCTCAGGTGTGGTAACGCATTGGAATTTTGATTCCTAACCGAGAAAAAATGTAGCCTATGGGCCACAGCATCCACTAACAATCAGGTGAACCGAGTTCTTAATTTTGATATAAGATTTTTTTAAGGCGTTGGCCTTTATTCTATGTAAAAAATCACAAATCAACAAGAAAGAAACTTTTCATTGATTGAAAATAAAAAAAGGCTACCTGCGGAGTTTGTTTTGCCGCTTCTTCTCCGGACAGAGAAACTTCATTTTGATAGTAGATTATAAAACGTATCGACGTTTGTTAAAGAAATTTCAATTTTTTACGTCGAAAAAGGAGTTTTAATTTAATTTTCTCGAAATGTATCACGATTAAGGTAAAACTTTCCCACCAAGAGAAGTTACCCATAACTCAAATTTGATTATGTATTTAAAAAATAAACTGAATAGATAATAAAGTAAATGATTTGGACTTGTTTCCCTATCCGAATCTGTTATTTGGATATTGAGAATAGTTTACATTTAGATCTAAACCGTAGAACGTCCTTTTAAATTATTACTGTTATCGAATTCCGGTCCTGGGTTCAAAAACTCACTGTATTATTAAGTGCATTCTAATTACCTAAATGATTATCAATCCATTATTTAGTTCATTACATAATAAGAACAAATTAATGATAATTAAATTATAACTGACGCTGGCCGCTGTCAGCTTCCGGCTTAACCAATATTAATGTTATTAAATGTATATAAACAATTATTATCAGTGAATACTCGTTGAAATAGTGATTAAGAGACGTGAATAATGGACGATCCATTATTCACGTGAAGTTCCAAACTGGGAGAGGGGTTTAAAAATAATAATGAAACGTCACAAGAAGGTAGGGTAGGTGAGGTGAGATACCACGTTCACGTATATTTATTTTTTCATAAAACGCGCCATTTCTAAAGTGAAAAGCGGCGCGTGATCTTAACTCGCCGTTGCCAGGCAACAATTCCCCCGCCCGACACTTCCTCCTTACCTGATTTCGCAGTCGTCTCTGCAATATATTTTGAAGCCTAAAGAGCGTTATGGCAAGACCCAAATTCAACGTTGATCTTCAATAAAACACAGTTAACTTACAGGATGCTTATCCACTTGGTGTTGATGAAAGTCTCACTAATCTGTAGTCGAAAGACAATATCTGTTGAACGTACTCGTGTATCAGTACAATTATGTTTTTTACATGATTACGATTTTCCTTTATTATTTTTATTCCAGTCAAAACCAACCTGCAATCTCAATGCTGTTTGGGCTTTTTATCACGGTCCTTAATTCTCCAGATTTAAACTGGGGAGGGGAAGGGCTAGTTTAAAACTTCACCACGTATTACCAGATGGGAGAGAAGGAGTTAAAAGTTGTAAAAACATCACGTCATAAAAGGACGATCCCCTAAGAGTTATTTTATCATTTCTGGTGCAATATTTATGGTATCAATCAATCAATTATTTTTTTTTTATAGAACAGGGGGCAAACGAGCATGTGGCTCACCTGATGTTAAGTGACTACCGCCGCCCATAATCAACCGCAACACCAGGGGAATTGCAGGTGCGTTGCCGGCCCTTTAGAAAGGAGTAAGCTCTTTTCTTGAAGGTCCCCAGGTCGTATCGGTCCGGAAAAATCACCGGTGGTAAATTATTCCACAGAGAGGTTGTACGCGGAAGAAAACTCCTTTTGAAACGTACAGTGGTGGACCGCCAAGCATCCAGATGGTGTGGATAGTATCGGGACGTTTGCCGTGTAAAATCGGGACGTTATGGGTTACTATTTTAAATTCTTTAAAAGGCCGCAGTAATTAATTCTTTTTTGGAACCGCCAATAACTAAACTGGTAACAAAGGTATATATGAAAGTTTTTAAAAGTAAATATTAAGTGTATATCGATATCTCCTAAAAGTGTCGTTTATCTGCGATCACCTTGACTTTTTTATAGGAAAAGGGTGACAAGCGAACATACAGTCCACATGATGGTAAGTTGTTGCTGTAGCCCATAGACATCTACATCTATATTCGTTTGCGAACCAAAATGCAGATGCGTTGTCAGCCTTGAGGACTAAGATGGAATGTCTCTTTTCCAGTAAAAAGGGTCTCCGATTCCCTACACTCACCATACGAAACAGAGCAGCATTAAGCTGCTATTTGACGCTGGTATTCTATGTGAGTGTGGTCCTTCCCCGGTCGAGCTGACCCATTCGTGCAACAACTATACAATTAATATAGCTGCAGCATAGCTCTACCACAAAAAAATTCGCCGACTATTCGCCGTCCAAATTATTCAAAATATCAGAAGTATCTTTCACAATTTCTCCGACTTCCTTTCATAATTTTTAAGACAAAAGTTCACTTTTATCATTGCTACCTGGTAGTGTTCTTTTTTTATTACTATTACCTATTAAAGCTAGGCGTTTGACTACTATCCCAATTGATATCAAGTAGTGATGCGGCTGAATATTGATGAAAATATATTTTATTAAGATGTTAGCTGCAAAGTAGCCGCACACTTTTTGAAGAAAACGTCCATAAAGTAATACATTCTTTCTCCTGAACGTCAAAACGGCTTATATAAAAAAAATGGAGATTTTTATCTTTCCCCTTTATTGTTTTCCTGCTATTAAAGTTTGTAGTGCGTTCATAAAATATGTTAAAAACTATGTTAATTTAACACATTGCTTGTAATCGTGATATCGGTGTCAATAATACTGATTAAACTTGTGTAAATGAGTATGTTGTGCACATACAAACACACACACACGCACGCGTGTATTTGTTTAAATGATTATTTTGACCGGCCCATTGCCACTTCAGCTTAATAATCCTTTTTTTGTCCTGTTACTATTTGCATACATTAAATATTCTGTAATGCAAATTTTGTATGTAATAATGAAAAATAAAATAAGCCCAATGTTTACGTTAAGGACGCCCATAGAATTATAAATTTTACTTAACCTCGAACCGAGCACACAAATAAATTACCCATTACGTCTGCAATATTCCGGAATTATACGCTTCAACTCCGGGGTCAGATTGAATTGTTCCGTTATCATTGTGTAACAACACCGCGGATTCCATTCTTAAAGGGTGCGATCTGCCGCTCGGATTACTTAGAGTATCTGCAATCTCACGTTTTAAATCAACTATAGTCACAGTTAACCATTTATTACTAATTAAGTGAATTATAATTTTGTATCAATGGGATTATCCCGTCGTTTATCGTACTCCAGTGGTTAATGTAGTATTATTGATAAAGTAAATGGTTCACATCAAAATACTCTTGAATTTTTTACTTAACTGAAGTAAAAGTAAGTGGCGACACTACAGTCCGTCACCACTTGCAGCCAACTTCAAACGAATATGGCCACAAATGCGTGTCACATCTGAGGACTAAGATGGAATGCCGCATAGCCTGTAATTATACCGACTCTCTTTACCGCTTACACTGCTATATAGCAGTGCTAACTTTGCTATTTGGCGGTAGAAATAGGTATGACGTTGGTACCTACCCTGACGGGGTGTTAGGCAGATATAGGCCCCCTTCTACCTTGTATTAGTTAAAGGTATCGGTACGGTTATGTTCAGTT